>CABEEJ010010068.1:5286-15697 GCA_901482245.1 Timema douglasi
CTGTAGATTACCAGACAAACTTGATCTATGATGTCGCGAGCACCCATATTCCTGAATCCCCAATCCCCATGGTGGGTGCTTTACGTTGTCGTCCCCACCGACTAAAACGGGCGTGATACCGGCAGAATTGAGAGGATATGTAACCACATTTACCTCAAGGGCAAACATGTAAGAAATACTACCTCAGTAAACCCGGCCGGGATAAGAGACTCGACCTCCCCGTCACCGGAAATCTTTACGTTTAGTCTGCACGCCCACCTATACGGGTCTAGTACTATTCATGCCTTGCGCAGGGGAATATCACTCGACTACTTTTTAAAGGGTTTATTGGTCACTTTGACTAGTAACCTCCTGTGACCGCTTGTTTCCAATGCATCCCCATGCTCTTTAATCAACATTCTCTCCTCAGATTAAAACATAAACTCCTTGCAAATACTCAAATGTGACATAATGTTCGTCTCTCTGCTCTCGACCCTCGCATCCGCTCTACTTCCCCGACTTAGAATAGTGGGAAGGAATGATTTGAGAGGAAATGTATCCGCATTCTACTGGAGGGGCTGTGGGAAACCATTTAGGATAAGGCACCCTCACTTCACCTGACTAGAACTCGTCAGAAGCAGTCCAGGCTATTTCAAGAGTGACGCATTCGACCACCGGGAGGGGTCACTGCATGACTAGAGCGATATTCGGGTTTGTATGTGGGGGGTCTGTTTGGAAGGTCACACATGCCTGTGTGCACGTGCGCCCACAATTGTAACTGAACCCTCTCGGGTGCCACGTGTCCCTGCCAGTCCCTACCCTACAAAGACATACAATACACTTTTATAGACTTGTGTCACCTTACTTTTGTTCACAGCAACCTTATCAAAATAATTGACCCAAAAACCGCCTATTACAATTATATACCAACCCGAACTATCTCTAATGATCTTTTCGTTTTAATATATTTATTGATTTTACAAAAAGTTGAAATTAAACCCAAAGCTATTTTTTAATCCTTGACAAAGTCGTCGGGAAATTTTAAAAATGTACTAACTTATTGGAAATGAGGTAAAATTGAGTGAAGAAAGCCCACCCAGAGAACTAAGGAAAAAATGTGACAGGAACCCACTGCACAGCGGTGACAAGCTTCACTTCTTCTGTCTTCTATAGTTGAAAAAATATGACAGGAACCCACTGCACAGTGGTGACAAGCTTCACTTCTTCTGTCTTCTACAGTTGAAAAAATGTGACAGGAACCCACTGCACAGCGGTGACAAGCTTCACTTCTTCTGTCTTCTATAGTTGAAAAAATGTGACAGGAACCCACTGCACAGTGGTGACAAGCTTCACTTCTTCTGTCATCAATAGATGAAAAAAATCACACACAGTTTGCATCCCAAAGTTTTAACATTTTGGCCCTATTTATGTTTTTTTTATCATCCTGTCTTACTATCTGTTCAGGTTATATACATATATGATAATTACTATAATGGGGTGCGGATGAAGAAGGAAACATTTTAGAGGTGATCTACTTTCATGTGCTTGGGAAGAGAGCTATAAAACATTTAGGAAAACCACCCTCAGTAGATCCAACTGGGATTCGAACTTCGATCTTCTTATCTTCAACGGGCCAGTCCAACATGAGAGTGACACCTTAGACCATTTAGCCACTGGAGCATGCCTTGTCCTTATTGCTTCTATCAAACACGAATTAAGAGACAAAACCGAGTAAAACACTTAAAACAAACACAATCATACTCCACTGTCCATATTTAGTTTAATATGAGGTAGCTCCGAGAATTACATTATAACTTCAGTCTAACTTTCGTAAGAAGGACCTTTTAAATATATATATTAAAAATATTATTTTATGGGTATTGATCACTTCTATCAAAAGTGACAGCTGCATATCTCATGACCTGATGGGAAAGTAATTCTATTAGCTTTTCTAGTTGTCCTATGAAAATTGTACTATAGATCTGACCAGTCATTATCAAGATCTGACCAGTCATTATCAAGATCTGACCAGTCATTATCAAGATATGACAAGATTCTTTTGGCCCATTGCTATGGCGAGGCTGTACAGTGGGTGTTGCAATCGTATGTCACTGTTGTAGATCCAGCGCATGGTGATCAGCGGAGGTAACTTCAAGCCAGATACCTTGAAACCCAAAGAGGTGGTCTCCCTGCTACTGGATGATGAAGAGATAGAAAAGAAATGTGAGTCCCTACATTGTAAAATATTCCACTTTGTTGATGGAAAAGTACACTTGGTTCTAAGTGCATACTCTCTGATAGTGGTAAAAAGTGTTTACTTAGGATTGTATGGAAATTAATGCGAATTAATGTCAGTAGCTCTGCATTATTTGAAACAAAAAACCTTTTTAGCCAAAATACTGCCTCAGTATAGATATTTAGCTTAATTTCTTGCATATAAAAAGTTATGTTCATATACAGCAATGCTCATGACAAAAAGTCGCCAACTCACGCTCCCTTCTACCCCGCCTTTAGAAATAAAGAGACAGGACCTAGTTACATGCATCTAGAAATACCAATTTTGCTTAAACTCATCTGCAAATAACATTTGTGGCTTAGAAATATAAATAGCTATCACCCCATATGTCAGCTTATAAAGAGGGCTAAATGCTATCACTTCAATCCAGAGGAGGAAATACTCTTTGCTCCACTAACTCAAGGGGATATTTCTCTTTCTGTCCTTCTCCATTGACATTTAACACTGTTAAAGACACCCCAATGCAAGAACACGGTCTCAGAGTATCATAATATTGGCTGAAATTGGTCGGTAGACCAAAGTAAACCAATAGCTACATTCAGTCCTGTCTTATCTAGTATGCTGGTGGCTTTCCCACTTTTCCTCCTTACATATTAGGGTATATTTCCTCTAGATTTTACCTTCCTTTTTCCTACCCTATTTGTATACAGCTTGGACAGAAAGTAGTAAAGTAAATAGATTAATCTAGCTATTTAAAGACTCGTTCTGGTGAGCTATATATGGTTATTTGTGTTTTTTCCGTGCTGCTTGTTGTGTTCAAGTGTGTGTGTGTGTTTGTGACAGACCGTCAGAAGCAAGCTGAGAGAAGGACCCAGGAGGAGGCGAGAGCTGACTTCTACCGTGAAAGAGACCGAGAGAGGAAGAGGAAACAGTTCTTGGGTGTGGTCAAGGTAAAGGCCCACTCTATGCTCTCACATATTGTCACATTCTACCACTGAGCTATCCAGGTATCGTGTTTCAGGCAGAGTCTATTATGAATGTGTGGGTTCATCAGCTACTTGAGCTATAATTGAGCCACAGTCGCAAGGCTAATAGTCTGGGTCACAAATATAAGTTCATTTGATTTAAAAAAAAATTGCTTTGTTTAATGTCTCATGAATAATAATAATTTGAGTAGACACATGTCGAACTCGGGTTGTCCCGTGGTATATCATTTGCGCAGAAAACCATATATACTTATCATATTCTGAAAATTGAAAAATGACACCTGGACACGGGAATCGAACCCGGGACCTTCGGCTTAGTACGCCAATGCTCTTACCACTGAGCTATCCAGGATTCGTCCCGTGCCCATGGTCATTCTTCACTCATAGTTTAAGGCAGAGTCTAAGATGGACGTGCGGAAGTCGTCAGCTTATAAACATGTGATTATATGAGATCACAGCCATCAGACCACGCAGCCATTAGCGACTCGGTAGTTGGCAATTTAGCAGCCATTCGACAATTATATATATATAATTGTACAGGATCTTGTATATATTCATGAAACAAATAGCCGAAACTATTGTTAATGCATTTTAGTGGGGATATTCCCTCTTAGATGTCATATTCTGAAAATTGAAAAATGACACCTGGACACGGGAATCGAACCCGGGACCTTCGGCTTAGTACGCCAATGCTCTTACCACTGAGCTATCCAGGATTCGTCCCGTGCCCATGGTCATTCTTCACTCATAGTTTAAGGCAGAGTCTAAGATGGACGTGCGGAAGTCGTCAGCTTATAAACATGTGATTATATGAGATCACAGCCATCAGACCACGCAGCCATTAGCGACTCGGTAGTTGGCAATTTAGCAGCCATTCGACAATTATATATATATAATTGTACAGGATCTTGTATATATTCATGAAACAAATAGCCGAAACTATTGTTAATGCATTTTAGTGGGGATAGTCCCTCATAGATATCATATTCTGAAAATTTAAAAATGACACCTGGACACAGGAATCGAACCCGGGACGAATCCTGGATAGCTCAGTGGTAAGGGCAAGGGCGTACTAAGCCGAAGGTCCCGGGTTCGATTCCCGTGTCCAGGTGTCATTTTTCAATTTTCAGAATATGATATCTATGAGGGACTATCCCCACTAAAATGCATTAACAATAGTTAGGCTATTTGTTTCATTAATATATACTTAGCTTGTTTCTTGTACCCAGCCATTTATTTTTTAACCAAATTGAATTTGAACGGAAACTTATTCTTAAAGTAATGAAAGCTAAATTATTGGTAAGACTGAGGTTTTCTATCACTTCAATGAGGGAAAAATCTAAACTAACTAACTAACTAACTAAGGACATTCACATGAAATAATTTATGCAAATTCATTGAAGATAGATGTTTATGTTAATATTATTAAATGTTTCTGAAGAAGCATTTTTGCATTAAACTTTTTTTTTTATTTTTTTTTTTACAAAATTGTCTTTTCATTATTTCTTAAGATTATAGATGTTTCATTCCTCTCAATTATTATTCTCGTCACTATCCCACTAGTTTAAGTTCTTAACAAACTTTTTATTAAAATAAATTATAGGTACTTCACTTAAATTTTATGAGCATTTGTACATAAAATAACATCATATTTTTCGTTTGTCGTAAATTATTGTACCAAACTTGCTTCTCACATGTACCTACATCCCTGTGATGCAAGGAAACTTGATATTTGTTGGTGTATGAGCATCTCAGTTGTATTCAGTGTTTGGAACTTGAGTCAGGGCTACCAACAGAGCGCGACACTGAGAGACAAGTCACTGGAACATTCAACGTGCATGCTTCTTACCTTTACCCAGAAAAACATTGAAGACATGTCGTGCTTATAACACCATTATCACTCCAAACACAGGAATTCCCCAATTAAATATAATTAGATGTGTATGACTTTGTCACTTTTTAATAAAACAATGATTACAACATCCTTCCATGTTCTACAATGTGTGGCGAAATTATTAGGGATGTATGTTGTATGTATCAACATTTTAAAATATAATAATATTAACATTGGAAAATGATTACAACTTATGTCACTAGGAGTAGTTAAGGTTTTTCTAATAATTAAATTGGTTGTTTATTAATTAATTAATTTGTTTAAAGTACTTTCACCGAAAAATGTTTTTTTTGTTCATTAATTTTTTGTAACAATTTTTCATTTAGATACAAATTTGTATCACTTGAATTAAATTTTTTGTTGTGACATCTTTTTTTAACATTTTTGCTATATTGATCCTTTTTCACTTCACAAATAAAATAGTTAGACTGAAAGGAAAATAAGATTGGATAAGAAGCATTGTGTAATTTTTTTTGAAAGTTTATTTCTAATTATTGTTAGCAGTGGGAAATATTTTAGGCCATTGGTGTAAATTGTACCAGTTAAATTATATATATATTATTGCAGTTATATTGCATGTATTGTTGCAGTTATATTATATGTTGTGTTGCAGTTATATTGCATGTATTGTGTTGCAGTTATATTGCATGTATAGTGTTGCAGTTATATTGCATGTATTGTTGCAGTTATATTGCATGTATAGTGTTGCAGTTATAATTATATGTATTGTTGCAGTTACATTAAATGTATCTTCACAGTTATATTATATACATTGTTACAGAATGAGGTTAAAAAGGCACGTGTGGAAGAGGGGGGTGAAGACACAATACTCAGTGTTGACTCTGCTCCCCCAAGTCCTAGTCATAGCGAGGTGAGTTGACAACATTCCCTTTATTACTAAACCTTGAAATAAGGCTTAAAATAGTTAAAATTTTAACAAAGTCGCTGTCTAAACTTCAATTCCACATGCCACACATTTTCAGATTAAAGTTTAAGTTAAAAAAAGAACGCATAACCTTTAAGTAGTTTTAGAATAATGCTTTGAGGTTTTAGGTAAAAACTTGATACAGACATGTCCGCCAATTGGAAGTCGATTACCCATTTTAAACAAAGCATTTAAAAGAATTAAAAATGACATCCATATTTATTTATTATGATATGCCATCCTTAACTAAATATTGTGTTTCCATCAAATACTAATTTTTATGTTACTTCTAAGTAATAATCCTTAAGGATTTCCTAGTAAGTTGTTTTGCTTACACAATTATTTAAAAACCTGAAAAACATTGAATGTTGTAAAAGATTAAAAGCATTTTAATTGACTTTATTAAGATTGCCCAACAGATCATATTCTAATTTGTATGCTAGATTTAAACTATTATATTCTTTTAGCATTTTTTAATATGTTTACAATGCTGTTGTCAACTATCATTAATATTAAAAATGCTTTTAGCAGTTTAATTTTTTCTTGTTACATTTGCTACTAAACAAATAAATTATTTTTTGGGGGGAAAGATGACATTGATGGTATCATACAAAACTTTGTTTAACTTTTTTGACAAATGTTTTCTTTCTGGTAAAATAGTACCAAATTGGGCTAAGAGAAGGTAATTTAATAAGATGAATGTTTCTTTGTTTTTGATGATAACTACCATGCACGTGTTTTCAGTCAAGGGTGTACAATCTTATGTTTGATCACTTAAATAGTATTCTTTCCTCTTTTAGATCAGGCTGAACTTTAAACTTTGTTGTTACACGCAGTGAGGCCTAATTTAAGAGTAGTTTTACAGTCCTCCTTGACACAGAGCCTATTCCCCTTACCATCCAACCATTTATTTTACTCATCACATTAATAATTATGACATACAGACATATGACTGTTTATGAATGTGTTGGGATGCTACAAAGTGTTGTTGTTGCAGGTGTCACAGGGAAGTGGGGTCCCCCAGGATGAAACTAGCAACGAGGGACTTGTGGTGGACGTGGACAGTCCAGGAACCCCCTCGCAGACCACCGGTGAGTCTACATATTCTGTAATACTTGTTCTTCACGAGACATCTCTGTGATTATGACGAGGTAATATAACAGTAGAGACAGCAAAGTTGGATGTATGCCGGTTTGATTTATTCTTGATAAGCGTTTGGTTCCAGATCAAGTACGTTCTGCTTTCCCACCCTTTCTAAAGATACGTACAAGTGGATCGCTATTATCTTAACACTAAACACCCTTTGATTGAGAAATAATCTTAATACTGCAATAATATTACGTTTTTAATCATAAATACTGAAATTGCCTCAAATAACTTATACTAAATATTTTATTGTTCTCTAAGAAAAGACTCTTCTCACTTTCTGAGGTATATTTTGTTATATTTAATTGGACATTATTAGGAGTTGGAAATATATAGGACCCAGTTTACCTTGTCAGAACACACATTGTTTACAAAAACACACACTCTTTCTTCAATATTTAATTGCCACAGACAGCTTCATCAGGCTAAGAGTAAACTAAATGTGTTTATTTATTGTTTCTTATTTTTCTTGGTTGGGTTGCATGAGTGATTGTTTATTATCTTTCACTGTACTAGATTTATCGATGTGTCGATTAGGGTTCCCATGTTTTTAACTTTGGGGTATTTCAATATTTCTTATTGAGAAATTAAAGTAATTGGGTGGTATAATCAGATCATATGACCATTCATTCTTTTTCTTGATATTTCTGTGGTGGGTCCTACATATTCATATGTGTAATTTAGAAGATCATGTGAGAATCATTGATACTATGTTGCATGAAGAGAGGTGTATATAGGAAAGAGAGTCCATTATCAATCTAACAGCAATAAGAACTTTTACTGTGGACAAAGGCTTTGTAAATATGTCTACTCTAAAAGGTGATTACTATTTATTGTAGTCAAATGAAAGAATCTTCCAGCGACTAAAATAGGATATAAAATATTAGCCCAATTGCTGAAAGTTACTTGAACACTGGTAGGTGAGTGGACAAAATAACTCTGATAGTCAAGGGCGTAGAAAGAGTGTGGGTCCTGGGGGTCCGGGCCCCCCCTCCCCCCTGGAATGTGTTGTACCACCCTAATGTATACATACATTCTTTTAACAAGGTATAGCTTTTTACTTTACTACAGTTTAATGTAAATGCCTTCAACCAATTACTAGTTAATTATTATTTTAAAATTCACCTCCAAGATGCAACTTGTAAAACTTCCAATTGTAAAATTACCTTTGCCAACATTTTAAATACTATTATTTGTCTACATTCAAACCTGTATTGGGAAACAAAGGACGTTTCTTAGTCTGAGTAGAGTTGTGGGGTCAGTGTAAAGTAGGCAAACATTTTTTCTATAAATTGTAAGATCTTACTTAAGGAATCAGCAAACGAAAATGGTAGCTTAAATAAAAGGACAATTGTCAGAAATGAAGAAGGACAATTGTCAGAAATGAAGTCAGCAGCTTATGTAGGTTGAATTCCTGCATTTCCCTCGTCTTCTTTGAAACCATGTACAAAATTTGAACAGCGCCACATTACTAGTTAGTAGTACAGTGTTGAGTGTAGTGTCGGTGTGTGGTTTTGGAGAAAAGATTCACTATTATAACACTAGTGGCTTGTTGGTTGTCGCTAATGTAATAAATATTAGTGTTAGCTAAGTAAATATACGCTTTGACACCTGGCTTGTGAAAGAACCACCATCAGAGGCATCAAAAGAGGTGAGCTATTTTTTAAAATTAGATTTAATCCCCCAAATTTCACTATTATTCTAAGTTATACTGGTCACGCTATTGTTGTATAAGTATGATGGTTATACTTGTGAGGGCAGTGTAAGTATATTATGTACATTGCACATTCTATGGTTGGCAGAACAATTTGTTAGCGACCACAAAGCAAACCTTGTATACCTCGCCTTCTGTTTAGATTCTAATTATACTTGTCATTAATTTAATTTAAATGTCTAGAAGGGCTTTTCTTCCTTGTAGGCACAAGCACACACTAAGCTTTGTACTTGGGACATTATTATGAGCTTTGGACGTATTTTTTAATGTGAACTAAGTTTGACTAGCTGTTCAGGCTTTCCTTAGTTATACTAATGGGTAGAAAAAGGTAGGTCTAATTTTAGAATAAATGCACTGTCATGAGTGGAGGGCCCTTCCCCCCAGTACAACTGGAAGGAATGTAAACATATACCTCCCGTTACCTTCAATCTAGACTATTTATAAATTTATGCCTTAGACCACCCATGCGGTGATGTCACAATCAAAACTAATGGTTGGTGGGGGGAGGGGGAATCTTGTGGCGTAAGCCCCCTGTGCGAGAGTGTATAGGCCGCATGGACAACACCACAGCTCTGCTGGCTGGAATAGTATCAGGGGTAGGCGGTTGACTGTTTTATCCATTTAGTCGTGGATTTTATTTGCTCCTTTGAACACGGAATTGGTTCAGCACACGACTTGCTAACTTAATGATATGAGTTGTTTGATCCCGGAACAAGTGAATTGAGAGGTCACTTGATGATTCATGATGTCAATCGTTCTTTTGGTGATTCATGTTGTCAATAGTTCCCTTGATGATTTATTATGTCAATCGTTCCCTTGATGATTCATGATGTCAATCGTTCCCTTGATGATTCATTATGTCAATCGTTCCCTTGATGATTCATGATGCCAATCGTTCCCTTGATGAAACATGATGTCAATCGTTCCCTTGGTGATCATGATGTCAATCGTTCTCTTGATGATTTATGATGTCAATCTTTCCCTTGATGAAACATGATGTCAATCGTTCCCTTGATGAAACATGATGTCAATCGTTCCCTTGATGATTCATTATGTCAATCATTCCCTTGATGATTCATGATGTCAATCGTTCCCTTGATGATTCATGATGTCAATCGTTCCTTTGATGATTCATGATGTCAATCGTTCCCTTGATGATTCATTATATTAATCATTCCCTTGATGATTCATTATGTCAATCGTTCCCTTGGTGATTCATGATGTCAATCATTCCCTTGATGATTCATTATGTCAATCGTTCCCTTAGTGATT
Source organism: Timema douglasi (assembly GCA_901482245.1). Lineage (NCBI taxonomy): Eukaryota > Metazoa > Arthropoda > Insecta > Phasmatodea > Timematidae > Timema > Timema douglasi. Next base: position 15,439 of record CABEEJ010010068.1, read on the forward strand.
CATGATGTCAATCGTTCCCTTGATGATTCATTATGTCAATCATTCCCTTGATGATTCATTATGTCAATTGTTCCCTTGGTGATTCATTATGTCAATCGTTCCCTTGGTGATCATGATGTCAATCGTTCCCTTGGTGATTCATGATGTCAATCGTTCCCTTGGTGATTCATGATGTCAATCGTTCCCTTGGTGATTCATGATGTCAATCATTCCCTTGATGAAACATGATGTCAATCGTTCCCTTGATGATTCATGATGT
>CABEEJ010010070.1:0-15694 GCA_901482245.1 Timema douglasi
TAGACACCCAGAGGTTCTGTGAACAAGAGTGAGGTTTGTACTGGTAGACACCCAGAGGTTCTGTGAACAAGAGTGAGGTTTGTACTAGTAGACACCCAGAGGTTCTGTGAACAAGTGTGAGGTTTGTATTAGTAGACACCCAGAGGTTCTGTGAACGAGTGTGAGGTTTGTACTGGTAGACACCCTGAGGTTCTGTGAACGGGAGTTAGGTTTGTACTGATAGACACCCAGAGGTTCTGTGAACAAGAATGAGGTTTGTACTGATAGACACCCAGAGGTTCTGTGAACGATAATTATCGTAGGTACAGGAGACTATGCGCAAGATAACTAGAATAAGAAGAATCACAAAATATTTCATTATTTTCATTTAATCTACAAGGTGATATCTTGGCAGTGGACCCTATATAATTATTATAAAAATATTCAGAGAAAGGTTTTTAGGAGTTATTCCTCAGGAAAATACTGACAGATGCACAATGTCTGTCACCCACTCGTTCTGTCATTGATAGGTGCAATGCCTGTCTCCGGCCTGGAGGATATCAGTTTCAACAAAATAAGTAAATTAAATAATCATATCATTTAATACCCATATTTTGATTTTGTATAGTTTCTCACGGTTTGATTGAAAAGGAAACGAAAGCGAGTTTATCTTCAAAGTACATTTTTAGTTTAGTTATTAGATCCCTTAGCACTTCCCAAAGTTTGGCAGTTTCATCTGGAAACACCCTGAATTATCATATAATCAGTCGGTTTAGTAAGTGCATGCTAAATACCGCAAATAAAAAAGGCTCTTTCTACCGGGTTCTCTGAGAACCAGATGAGCCCAGACCCACCTGTGTCGGCTGTGTGGACCAGTTGTATCCCACATGTCCTCGGTCCGTCTGTCTGTCTGTCTGTCTGTCAGCAGTGACACGCAATGAAGCCCAGCTGGTGGCGTGTGACGTAATTCCTCATCGCCCCCATCTCGTTGACACATTCTTCACATCTTCTTTAGACTCGCATTTTTAAACGGTCATTAAAATAAATTACAAATTCATTTTTATCCTGGCTCTCATTTATAAATTTTTATTAGCTGGTTCTACTAGCAATATGTTGCCTTTTATAGACTTAGAGCTTTTCCTCAAGAAGAGCGATGAAGAGGTTATACTAATGAAAGTGCACCATCATTAGCTCGGAGAGAATATGGTAAACGGACTTATTGTTTATAAAAATATCAAGCCTCCTCGTCGAACATCTAACCCCACCATAAAAAAGAGCGAACCTTAACAGAGCTAAAGCGTCAGGCTCGCAATAACTGAATCACCAGTAGCGGTGAGTCCAAGGCTCGAACCCCGGGTGCATTAATAGTGGTTTTACCACATATATATATATTTCATTATAGTTTTTCTATTTCCCCTCCACCTGATGTTAAATAACCTGTGTTAAAACGTAGGTACTAAGAAAAATCTAGTTCATAGCATTAACATTATTTAACACAAAACATTTTGATTAGAATTTTTCTGATGCACTTTATAAACACATCAACCCATGACTTACAAATTAACCTAACTTACGATGGTTCGACCAGTGCTACATACCCAGCACTGGCGCATGCTATAATTGAAGAGCAGAATAAATTATTCATATGGTGGGCACTAAACCTGTTCTCCCTAACCGATGGATGTATCATAACACAACTTACCAACTAACTAACTTCCATAATCGACACAGAACCTGGTTCCGTGGCTGTCACTATATCACTATGAAGTATGAAAAGTTATAAATTTTCATGTTATCTTAAAAAAAACTGTATAGACAGCCAAGGGAACTGTCAGAATGTCACCAGAGAGCTGTATAGTCATTCAAGGGAACTGTCGGGATGTCATCAGAGAGCTGTATAGTCAGTCAAGGGAACTGTCGGGATGTCATCAGAGAGCTGTATAGTCAGTCAAGGGAACTGTCAGGATGTCCCCAAAGAGCTATATAGTCAGTCAAGGGAACTGTCAGAATGTCCCCAGAGAGCTGTATAGTCATTCAAGGGAACTGTCGGGATGTCATCAGAGAGCTGTATAGTCAGTCAAGGGAACTGTCAGAATGTCCCCAAAGAGCTATATAGTCAGTCAAGGGAACTGTCAGGATGTCCCCAAAGAGCTATATAGTCAGTCAAGGGAACTGTCAGGATGTCATCAGAGAGCTGTATAGTCAGTCAAGGGAACTGTCGGGATGTCACCAGAGAGCTGTATAGTCAGTCAAGGGAACTGTCAGAATGTCCCCAGAGAGCTGTATAGTCATTCAAGGGAACTGTCGGGATGTCCCCAAAGAGCTATATAGTCAGTCAAGGGAACTGTCAGGATGTCCCCAAAGAGCTATATAGTCAGTCAAGGGAACTGTCAGAATGTCCCCAAAGAGCTATATAGTCAGTCAAGGGAACTGTCAGAATGTCACCAGAGAGCTGTATAGTCATTCAAGGGAACTGTCGGGATGTCATCAGAGAGCTGTATAGTCAGTCAAGGGAACTGTCAGAATGTCACCAGAGAGCTGTATAGTCATTCAAGGGAACTGTCGGGATGTCATCAGAGAGCTATATAGTCAGTCAAGGGAACTGTCAGGATGTCCCCAGAGAGCTATATAGTCATTCAAGGGAACTGTCGGGATGTCATCAGAGAGCTGTATAGTCAGCTAAGAGAACAAATGTCACCACAGTACCCTATCCATTCAGCCACGGGGAGGACTATTGCTCTCCAACCCTCCTGTGTGATATTAACCCTCTGAGCACGGGCTCCTCCAAGATGTACGCGTGTCTCTCCCAGTCGATATCGCGGAACACTCTTCCGTCACGTAAACACGCTCAACAAACCGTCGACTACACATACCGCCACCGCATCAAGTAGTGCCTTGTTCTCCGCGCGCGTGTTATTCTCCATGGTTACACCACTGAATGGTACAACGGCTGCTGATGGCTCTTTGATGTAGTTTCATGTGTGCTCATGTGTGTTGTTTGGGAGTCCTCCCACTACATCAGCTCTCGGCTTGGTTTGATGAGACCACGCTCGTTGTAAAGCTCTACGTCGTGTAAACATATGGCAGGCGTCTCTATTCGATACACAAGTCACGCTGCTTATTACAGAATACACGCCTTATTCTTAAACGTTATCATTTTAAACAAGTTCCCTTTTTATATACATATTTAACTCTCTAGCATCCTCTTTTTGTTGGTGGTTTGTTTAGGCATCATTTTCTCCACACTGGTCGTTTCTCGTGGTTTGCTCTGAATTATGACTGATGTTTGAAAAGTATAAATAAGTTATAAAATGAAGTGGTTCCATTCTTAATCTTGTTTATGATGTGTTTTACTGCCAATTTTTTTATTTTCTGTCTTTATTTTAACGTCAGATTTCCAGTCAAGCGAGTGTTACGCAGGTGCTGATGGATATGCCGTATTGTCAGTAGTGGATCCAGAGGTGTTGATGGGGGCAATCTCCCCCCGACACCCATAGTGGAAAAAAATAGAAAATATTGATAACACCTTCCTCGCTATATCTCATACCTCACCTAATCAATAACTCTATCAACTTAGCTCTAATTTGCAGAAAAGCAAGTGACTTAAAACTAAAATTTTCCGGTAATTAGATTACTAAGTTTAGTATGCTAACCAATTATTTTTATTAAAATACATATTTTATTTCTTTTATATTGTGACAATGACTTTTTGTGTGTTAATGTTACAAATTGGTTAGTCATTAATAGGTTTTTTCTTATAAGTCCTCTTTTTATTAATATAATTATTAATTAAAATTATTTTTATAAACTAGCAATATTATCAAAATCATCATAGAGGGTGTTCCCGGATTAAAAGGCTAAACTTAGTGAACTGGAAGTGGATAAAAAAAACTAACTCAAAATGTATTTCGGAGATTTGTTCATTTTAGCTTCCTCTTCGCGCAAACAACCAAAAAACTAAACAAAAACGCGTTTTTCTTCAGAGATCCTCGCCAATGGCTTAATAATTTTCCTGGAAGATGGACCGGTCGTGCTTGCCTCCACATTCACCTGATTTAACGCCATTAAATGATTTTGTATGGAGATCTATCAAACAAAAGGTGTATGAGGTGCCTGCTATTGACCTTCAATCATTCCGACAAAGGATAACGCAAGCGTGCGAAGAAACAACAGTCCCACAAATGTTAATAGTACATCTAAAATAGGGTTTTACAATGACAATTGGTGTGCATTCACGAACATTTGGGAATAACTTCGTTTTGGCACTAGAAATGAAGATTTTATATGTCCCCAAATAAGAAAGTTGTTTTACCATGTTTTGGGGAGGGGGAATTTTTTTAAAACTAAACCTTTTTTAAACTAGCTCGAGTGGAATACCGTTTTCCAGGTATTTCTTAATTCTGAATCGAATGACACCATTCGCAAGTCGATACGATCACTTGTTACAAAGTTACAACCGGTTTTATGAAAGTCGAAAATTACACTTAATGAGAGAGCACAGGTGTTCCTTTCAGTTTCGAATATTCTACCCGTGTAGTGAGAGTGAAATTAGGTTTTGATAGGGCGAGATAATATTTTAGAACTATTAAGTAAATATTTGTTTATCAGCCTATTGTATTGGCATTGCACATTATATTAATAAGACAGCTGATAATTGAAACCCTTTAACGTTTTAGAATTCTTTGATCATTATTAAATCCTTTGATCCTTAAGTTGATTGAACCTTATGCTTCAACGTTGTTGATGTACTGGAAACGTACTGTATGTTTCCTTAGTCCGTGATCGGGATTAGTGATGTTATTTTAATGTTAGTTAAAAAACAACACTTTAAGTTAAGGTTGAGCCATTTATTGAACGGCACAGTGATGAGTTGCTTTATAGTGAACAAACTTAAGTCCACATTTACACACACTATATTAAATGTTGAAGACTGTTGCTCCAGTGAACCTTCATGTTCGACAATAGGAGTGGAAGTGTGGGGCTTAGAACTCTGGTTCCGTCTGCGTGGAAGCTGGAGGACATAACCTGCTAAGAGGCTAGGAACGTGTGGTGACGTATACTCTACGTCATATATTTATGAAACGAGACGATTCAATATATGTAACAAAATAAAGTGACAAGTAACTATAGTGACTAACAAAATATAATTGGTATACAATAAGATTATGTTATTACTGTATTTATAAATAAAATTTCGACAAATTATGTATTTGAATTATAATTAAAAGTAGAAGGAAAAAAAGTGGTATAAAATTGGTTTGAAGGATTAAAATTTATGAACAAAATGGAATGATTTTAATCAATTATAACATTGGTTAGAACATGCATACGTAGCTATTAAAAAAACTAAAACAATATTTGGAAGGTTTCTTTTAACTCCTTAAATCTAAAGTAATTTTAATACAATAAATTTAAGATATAAGTTACGACACTAAGTGAATCAAATTAAATGTATAATATTGTTTGGAAATATTAAAAAATAATATTTTATCTTTCTTATCTGTTGGAAATGGAGCCTTTTCTACTTTGGATACAGCAGATATGATATATTTCTAAAACTTTACTTGTGGTCGTTATTTCGCCGCGTAACCACGCATGGTAAGCTTAGGACGTTCCCATGACGAACTCTCGGTACTCCAGCCCCTGTACTTGATAAAATATAACTTCCGAACAAGTTAAGAGTGGTATGGATGAAGTAAAACAAGGAGGAACCGGACACGCCCTAAGCTAGGAATTCATCGGATAGTTTCTCAAGATATTTCAGGATTTGTACAAATTGGTTGAACCCATTCACTTAAAAACATGTCATTTAGATTTAAGCTTGATAACATTTGCAGATAGCCGAGAAAGCTTTGACAACCATCACAGGTATATATTTAATCATTATTTCAGATTGTTTTTTTTTTAGTAAACTGTAACAAATTTTTGAAATGTATATTTTCAAGTGGTCCTGAAGTCAAATGAGTGGAAAAACCCCGTGCGTGGTTCGGCGAGTAAGTAGTGTGAACAAATGTACTTTTTTTTCCCCGCAGTGCAAAAGGAGTGACGGAGGGCGGGGAGTATATACAATGTATCTAAATTATTATACCTGTACTTTAAAAAAAAGGGAATTCTAGGCTTACTTTAAATGCGTATAATGGATATGGTGTAGTCCTCGAATTCAAAATTAGCACATTAGACACATCTTCAGTGCTTACAGTTCTTGATATCCCGGGTGCTTTTAGAGGGCTTACAGCGTTATGGTAAACAGGGAAATGTGATGGAAAAGTCAGAGAATTTTATCAAATTTCTGGAATCTTTACGTATTCACTAAAAATATACGCAGCTTTTATTTACAATAGTACCTACAACTAACTTTTTTTTTCAATGAATACTCACCACGATTCTCTTTTAACACAGTTTACCCTGTTGAGATAATTTAATTCTCAAGGTCAACATGTGATTTTCGTGTCGTCTTTCCACCCCTCCACCGCGCTTCTTAAGCGAAAGTTGAGTCATGGTTATCCACATGTGTGAGAGTTATCGTATGTTATAGGAAGAATAAACTAACAAATAATATGTCTAATAACAATTTTACACTTTACTGGTGTAATGTTTTAATGTTTGACTACTGTGAGCTCAGGTAAATCCAACTTAGATTGCACTACCCGTCAATTAGGCTGAAATCCTTTCACCCCTTCATAGTGACACAATTTTAAAACTTGTATACGTCTAAAATATTATTACATAAAGTTGCAACCTTATACAATAAAGTTTTAATATACTTATTGTTTATATAAATAAAATATTGTTTGAAAAACATACTGGCTCTGGAAAAGTGAGGGCATTTTAAAATATAGTTTGACCGGACAACATGTGTTGTTAACAATATTTTTGGAGGTAAGGGGGTGTATAGAGAGTGTAGCACGGTTGGAGGTTTTTATTTAAAATTATAAAATTATAATAATTGTATTGTAAAACCTGTAAAGCCGGAATGTTTAACTCTTGTTGAAATTTAAAAAAACAAGGCAGCTATGTGTTTTACTATTGATTTATTCCATTTGCATCCCATTCATTTTTCAAGCCAGACTGTAGGCATTCACTGCTTCTAAATGATTGTTATGTTTTAATCCCCTTTCGTTTCTAAAAACAACCCTTGTTGCATCGTCCGCGCTAAGCATCAAAATGATGTTCTTAATCGTCAAGGCTGAGAAGTGTTGAGACTTGGATGTTAATGGGTCTTTTGATTCAGGAGCATGTGTGATGAAGGGAAGAGGGGGGAGATATCTTCTCTTTCTTTGACAAGTTTATAAATGTGTGGCGTAGCCGCGTTGGAAGGTCCATGTAAATATTGAGTGCGAAAATATTGAGTGCGGGGATCGCGTGGGTAATTAATCGGCGTAATTTGTAAGAGGAGGTGAAGTGCGTCCCAGTGTTTGTAATCAGGGGGGAGGGGTCGTAGGGTGATGAATTGAATCTTTTGAGGTCCCAGTGTTGGCTGCAGTTGCTGTGTTCATCTCGGGGCCCCAACATCACTTGCTACTTGGCGGCCGCCTGCCTTCGCCCCAGCTGCCCACTCTCGCATTACTCCGGGGGGGATAAATATACACTCTAGATCATATAGGTACTATTTTTATGTCAGCATTTGTATCTGACTCGTCCTGTGCCTACTTTTGAATGTGTTAATCTTACTGTATTTAATTAATTACTCACTTATTGTCAACATTGTGTATTATATTGAGCAGGTGCCCATCACCTTTAGATTGCTGGAAATGTTCCAACTTGTCTTATTTGACACTAGTGATATATATACATATAAGGTACAGTTGCCAAAAGTGGCCCGGGCTTCCCGTGTGGCCCACTACTTGACTTTAGACGTAAATGTTAAGTGAACCTTAAGCATGCAGCATAAACGTGTTATATCTAACGTGACCAAATTTGTTCTGCCCTAAATAATTTAAGCTTGAAAAGTCGTATTTTGAGACCATCCTTGACCCCTGCAAATAAGTTAAAAGTTTCGCATTTATCTGAGTTTGGACGTTGCTATTTTGTGGTAATTTGTTTAAAACACGTGGAAAGCAAAGCCTACATAAGCCTAAACATTTTTTATTTTTTGTGGGGATGGGGGCTGTGATTGAAAACATATGGACAGTTAATTTAGATGTTTATTTTTTACAATTATTTTGCCGTTGTTGTCCAAGCAAACCTCTTAAAACATACAAGTAAATAGAAAAGAAAGCACATTATATTTATTTACTCAGTAAATTTCAGCATCTAAATTCTAACTGTACATTTCTATGTTTCATACAGACTCAGTCATACTTATACTTTGTATTTTAACTTATTTGTTTTAACAGTGCTAGTGAGGACCACAACATTGAATAAAAGTCCTGGTAGCTTAAGTCAAAATTAATCTTTGTCACTAATATTGACCTTAAAACGCTCACCCTAAGTTGGGTCTTCTCCGATGTCCATACTTTTGTCAATGCAGAAAAAAACTCTCTCAACGGATGCATTACTTCTAGGCAGTGCTAGTACATATTCTGCGATTTTACTGATGAACTGATGATTTATGGAGTTTTCTCTCAAATGTTTAAGCAGTTCAAGCCACCGTTTATCAGATTCTAATTTGTTGTCATTCCACACTGAAATATGTATCTCAGTGTATTTATCTATACAAGTAATTTCAGCAAAAAAACCCAAAAAACTCTGTATCAGAAGATGCGTAGAAGTTGTTTTTTTAATCAATAAGGTAGTCTACGGCTAGTTGAACATCAGACCATTCTGGAGTTTGTTTTAGAGTTGCCCATTCAAACATTTCCAAGTCCTCGAAATGCGTTGTCCACTGCTCTAAATATTGTAATGATGTCTCGTAAAATGTTACAATAAAATCCTCTTTTTTAGGACCTGAACATTTGTTTGTCATTAAGTTGCGCAGTACATAAGGATTCAATCTAGTATTAATCATATTTTGAAGGTTCTCTCTCATTGTTTTTATCTCTGCAGTAACCTCTGGCAGAAACATTCTGACCTTCCACTTTTAAAACTGAGTTTTGTAAGATAACTGCTTGGCTGTGTATGAAATATAACCACATTACTGAGTGTTCATCTTCAAAGAATGTCTTCAAAACCACGGGACATTTAGGTCGACTCAGAAGTTATTCCTTAAGTGACAAATACGAGTTTAAAATTCTTTCCTCAGCAGGCATTAGCGCTAGCCATTGGGTTTTGCTGTACCCCAACATTTTCTGGTACTCAATATCAATAGTGTCACAAATTTCTTTACATTTTTTCACCATTATTGTGTAAATATAGAAGTGTGAATACATTTTCACAACCACGACTTCTCTATCTACTGGCAAAGAATCAGATGCACTTATTATAGCGTTGTGTATAATGTGCGAAGCACATTCAATAGCCACAATATATCTTTACAAAAAAGTTTCCAATTTGCGATAAACATTCTCGGTTCCTTTTCTTACTGCACCACCAAACATACAGTTTGTGTTATCCCCACTGAAAGAAATTATTTTGTCTGTTAGGTTATGCTTTTGCAACAAATACTTTAAATAACTGACAATAATTTCGGAAGTTTCCCCAGGCTGAGATTGTAAGTCCAATATTTTTACTTTTACCCCATCAAATTTATCAAAATATCTCACCAAAACGGGTAGTATTTTTTGTGACCCGTGGTTAGATGCGTCTGTCATTAAGGAAACATAATTTGCATTTTCCAACCCCCTTTTAAGTTGTGAATCAGCCAATGGTGCAAATACTTGAGTTACAATGTCTTGCGATTTTGTTTTGGCACAATGAAACTTTGGTTCAAAGCACGCACTTATTACTTTCGAAGCACAATCATTGGAACGAAGGCTGTGATTTTCTCGTACAGTGTGATAGGCCCAGACACCTTCGGCAGCAGAAACTTCGAGATCTTTCTTGGGCGGCACATTACTTTTGAAAAACAAAGAAATCTATTTACTATAACAAGCGGCCTGGTCTGAAGCTACGGGTTTCTGAGATTTTAAATGTTTTCCACATCACAGGAACCTTCGTGCGCAACACTAAACTCAGTACTCCATTTTTCACAGACGACATCACTACTGTTCGACTGTTCGCTTCACTTTTAAGTTTTATCTTTTTGCCATTATTAAATATATTGGTTTGCAAACTTAAGCGCATATGACACAACTTACTAAAGTCTAAACGCAACTCTTTCGAAAGAAATAAACAAAGTTGAGATTACTTTCTAAGGAGGCTTGAGTCAGAACGAATATTGTATTTCCGAATCTGTGGGCACATTGGTGTGGTACCGTGGAGGGAGATTCATGTCGTCTAGACTGGATTGGTAGGCATTGGGCAGGTGCACTGAGCGTCTAGACGAGTCATAACAACGTTTTTATTAATTTACTTAACTCACAAAATAGACTACTCTCCAAAGCGGGTTAATTGTGCGTCCCATGGAAGATCTTGGGGACAGCGGGACACATTTCTCCAAAGTGGTACTGTTCCGCTCAAAGCGGTCACGTTAGTAAACCAGCTCATTCCATACTGATGTGAATGTAAGAAACAGTAGTGAGATAAATCCCCGCCTGTTGGCCGTCGCAGTTGTATTAAGAGTGGAGTTGCTAAAGGACCCTTAATAAATTCACGTTAGAAGATTTCCAAGGATTATATCCAGTTAATCACATGTAAAAAATTATTATTATACAGGCCTACACCAAGAAAGCTTCTTTAAAGCATTTTCAGATTAAATGCAGGGAGTTTGTTTTTATAATTCTGAGTAATAATAATATAAATACGTGGAAAAATGTAAGATTCTTAAGGTGGCCCGGGCTGGGCAGCTATAACTTGATTTATATTGTGTATATTTTTACTTACGAGCAACCAAATATCTTGCTTCGCGTGTTTTCGAGAGGTATAAGTTGTTTGTTCACTGTGTACTTGGCTGTTGTTGGTAGGGAGATATAGGTTCTAGACCTGGGTGAAAGCTTCTGGAGGTGATTTTACCCCTGAGATTATTACAGTGTTTTTCCCAACATTTCTCCATTATTAAATGTATGCACTTCTTCTTAGCTTTTATCTCATACCTACCGCATCATTAGGTCGTTAATATATTTTCTTATTAGATAAATTTATATTAACTTCACTAATGTGTTAAGGATGACTAGGTATAATTATGGGAAATGCACCCGAGCTTACGCGGAAGGAGAATTGGATATGAGCCTTAACCTCCCTGGCAAACAAAACTCAATGAATTTGACATTTAGACCGTTTTTCCAACAATTTGAAACTCATTGATATATATATCCAATTCTCCTTCCTTCCAAATGTGTTACAAGACACCATGACAAATACATTTAATCAAATTAAGAAAAGATATTAACGACGACACGATATATATATATATATATATATAGTGTTTAATATATGTTTTAAAGTAAAACTAAAAAAGGCTTTCTGTAGCTGCCGCTGACAATGAATAGAAAACTCGCACATTGGTCTCAGCGGCAGTGAACGGAGGCAATGACGATCATCACTAGATATAGTTGTGTAAGAGAAGCTCCTTATAATTTCAACATTCTACGAAGAACTTCACCTAACCCCTTCAATAGTGTCAGTAATGAAAATAAACCGAGAAATCCAATTTTATCTCTAGAACAAGAAGATGAGCTGTGTACTAGAATTGTTCAATTACAGAAAATCGGAATAGTGTTTACTGTTATTTTGAAATGAACAGTATGAAAAACGCTTTTAATTTAAATTAAAATTCAATTAAAAAAGAGCAGGGAAAAAGTGGCTTAGATAATTTATCAAAATTAATCCTGAAGTATCAAGGAAATCCCAGAATCTGAATTCGGCTAGAGCTGCTAAGCTGAATAGATTCATTGTAGATAGCTCTTTAATAAACTACTCAAATTTATATCAGATCCATGCGTCATGCAGAAACCCCATTTGACTCTCAAAAATTATTTAAAAGGCTGAGCCTTTCCTTGAATAAACAACAATTTAGTTATATTTCTTGAAGACTCAACAGAGTGTATCTCGTTGGCCCTGAACACGGCGAGAACTTGACAATTGTTGTCTGTAACTCTCTGGGACAGATGATACCTACAATGATTTGTTCAAAGGCTAAATATGCAAACCTGAATGAAGCAATGATTTGCCACAGGGAACAGCAGTTGAAATGATTGAGAATGGGGAGGACATCAACATTCATTAAATGGCTACAACACTTTTCACAGCACAGACACCCTCGTACATTACTCTATTCATTTTCGAAGGAGCTACCTTCCATAAATTAGTACGTAGGTTAAAGGCATGGACTTTGCTCTTTATGATAAAAGTAAGCCACTTGGTACAGTTGATGATTTGTCCCCCCTGAACGATTTTAGGGATGGTGTCCCTCAGTGCCCCCTTGGGGGGAGAGAGGCAAACGTGCATTATATAAATTGTAATTTTTTAAACACCATTAGTTTGTGTTATTACGACATGTTACTTAACATTATAAACACCCACCCCAATTCCACTTACAACCCTCCTCATCTCCAGGTGTTGAGAATAAAATATATGTATCTTTTTATAATAGCAAGAAATAAATTTGGCGCAGTTGAAATTGTTTTCAGAAATGATATACCTTGACGGCTCTTTAATTTATAGAAGCCAATAATATGTTTTAAACCTCTTCTCTAAAATTGCTGTAATTATGATAACACCAAACAATATATATTTTTGTATTTCTAATCTTCTAGGATGCCTTGACATTATTAATATTTTACAGCCTATTTTTCAAGAAATGCTGTCTTTTAAATAATGTCATAATTTTAATTGTCACTGCACTCCCCATTAGAGTGACACAGAGCAGTGTTCTACAGTTGTATTTTCTGCTTTTGCAACGTGATGAGCATCCTGATTTGCACCCAAAGCGCAAAAGCGCAGACATACTTTTTCACACCCATATGCTACAGGGGCTGGATATATATATGAGACTACGAACGGATATAATGTTAAAATGTCATATGAGACCTCTAAATAGGGGCGTAAGCTATGAAATACTGCCGGAGAGAAACTGACAATAAAGGTTGACTAACTGAACTAAACTAAACTACACATTCTCACCTCAGGTTGTGGATTTGCCGCAGTGCTCCCTATATAGCCTCCTTGACAGGCAGCCCACTTGGTGTGTAAATATAGTGCGTCCACTGTAGGGGGAATAACCTCTAACTGTCAGCCTTTCTTCGTAGAAAGTCCCTTCATTCAATCACATTTCCCATGTGGCTTGTCCTGTCATACATTAGCACGATAAACTTATCAATAAATGGCATTACTGAATAAACGTCACCTCTTGCCATGGCTAGAAACGCCGTTGTGGACTCTGGAAAGGCTTCCCAGGTTTCCCCAAGCACTTTTCTTTTCATTGCTACTGAACTGTGACACTGTGTCACACAACCAATAAAGGCATGGGACATAGTTAATGCCACTGAATTATCTGGACCTAAGACTAATATATTTCCTGAGCTGCTACAATATGATGATGTCTCCCAGTGCCAATGGGAACCCACAAATCTTCTACATCCTGAAGCTGACTCATGAAGCGCACAGCAAGAACAAGTACATCAGTGGCCACAGTTATGATCATAATTTTAGAAAAACCTTGAGATGCTACATCTGTAGCATGGGTTCTAAGTTTAGTATCAGCCTCCTCATGTACACAGGGACATAAACTAGTCAAACCTTTACGTTCTGAAGAAGTACACACACTTGAACCCAGTGTAGAGTACACCTCTTTGTCATATGTTTTACCTAGTAGTATGGTGTTCCTTCCAAGAAATTTTAAGAGTTATTTCTTGTTTTCATCGTCTGTGAGAAAACTTTGCCAACAAGAAGGTATTTTTGGTAGAACTCGTAACATGTGTTCTTGTCCCACTGCCTCATTTAATCTGTGTAGTATTCTTGAAAATATCTACAAAATACCAAGGCCTATCCCATATTATTTAAAGCCTTTTGGTTGCTTGAGCATAAATATACGGGAGGTATACATCATCCACATAATCTTGGAATTTCATTGCACCTCTGGATTGAAGCATCTGAACCATTGCAGCTCCATCCAAGATTATAGCATTAACTGGAGGCAATACAAGTACTGATAGAGTTGGCTGCTCAGATGGTTAAAGGAGGCAGTATGTTAAATCTGATTCTAAGGGGCATAAACGAACGCCACCAATTTTTTCCATGAGTTTAATTTGATATCACTTCTTTGCTTTGATGTGATGTTACCTATCTACTATAGTGTGTTGTGTATCTAAACTAGGATAGCATTCTGTTAAAAACTCAACATTATTAATTAAAACACATTGGGTTGGGGTTAGGAAAAGGGGAGGGGGTGAGTGTTAGAGAAGCATGCAAGCCAATCGCAGTGCTCCTTTCTCCCACCGCTTTCCCCTACCCCATTTTCCAAACAACAGGTCACAACAGTGCCCTACTTTGTAAAAAAAAAGTATAGGTGATGAGAAATATTAGCATCTTCACATAACATCATTATAAATTAAGGGTCGTTGAATAGAGTGGTGTGTGTGTGTGTAGATACTTGTTAAGTACCACGCCATACTTACACACTATTGGTGTTTGAAGAATATTACATACACTTCACTGTGCAACAATAAACACCATAAAATGCTTTATATATCAGTAACGGTTACTACTACGCAAAATATGCAAAATACAGTTTTTGTAGAAAATTAAATTATTTTTAACTATTCTATTTATACTTTTGTCGTACGAGCAGCCTTTTTCGAAGGAAATTTTAAAAACTGATTGTTCCCCCTTATTAAGAGGTACTGCCAACCCTAGGAGAAGCACAGAGGGGCACCATTCCTAAAATCATTCAACGGGGTCTATTTATCAACTGTACCAAGTGGCTTGCTTTTATCATAAAGTGCAAGGACATGGCAATTTTTTGCTCTTAGCACCCATACTATATGTATTAATATAAGACCAATAATTTCATCATTTCGGCCTACATGATTTTTTGATCCTGAGACCGACAAAACGTCCCATAGACAACTCATTTGCAAGAATATGGTTTATCTTCCAATGTAGTTTCCATTGATAAAAAAAAGGAGCTTCACTACTAAATCATCTGCTGATGAAACTGTCAATGAGGGCGATAACAAAAGCTTTTCAGTTTTTCTAAGTTCACCAAAAATAAATAACAAAAATAACATATATACATGGAAAAATCTACAAATCGGCGAGCTAATTAAGTTGTCATTTCTATTTTGAAAGAAAAATAAATATGGAGAAATGGGGCTGCACAGAAAACCATCGAGTCAAAAAGAAACAAGATACTCATAAGATAAAACAGTTAAAGAAGACAGCAAAAGAGCGTGTTAAGTGTCGCTAATAACAAGCTAGCACTTGTGGTCTTCAAGAGATAAATCAACGACAGGAAAGATATTACTGTTACTTGTGTAGACTGGATCAAATCTCTGAAATGACGCTGTACATACACACTGTAAGAGATACGTACTGTACATGGAGAATGTGAGGGCATTCATGCACACAAAAAATGTCCCGAGTTTGTCTGCTTAGTGTGTTATGGATTTGAATAAAATGCTACGGATTCTTTAAAACTATAAATTCACATAGGCCTACAGTGGAAAAGTGATGTTGTTTATTTTGCCTTTAGTAGCTAAAGTTATTATTTGACTCTAGTTGTACTTTATGTGCCTATGAT
>CABEEJ010010071.1:0-15690 GCA_901482245.1 Timema douglasi
CAATTTTAAATAATGTATTAAAAAAATCTACAAAGTTTGTTGGAAATGAAATGACCATCAATGGTGTCCCAGTATGAAAGTATATTAAATTATACACTTGGAAAGGTTTCACAATAAACACTCATAATAATGTTAACGAATATTTAAACAAGTCTCTTTAAATATGTAAAATTCATATCACATTTAACCGTAAGGTTATATCCCTCTTTCAGCGAGTTACGTGAAGAAAACAGTATGTTGTAAAACAGATTAATCAGTGATTTAAAACAACCACGAAAATGGGTTGGTAAGAAGAGGAAAAAGGCAAAGATTGCTTTTGAACAAAATCAACTGAGAATTCGAAATTAGCTTGCAGAAAAAGATTAAGATTACTGTTGAAGTTTAACGCTCACACCAGATAATTGAAACAAACAGAAAGGATTTATAAATAATTGTTTAACGCTACGTGCAGAGGGAAGCGAATACAAAAGACGATGGAAAGGGAAAGTAGAACGCTACAAAGATAAGTTAAAAGGCATAAATCTTAAATAAATAAAGCCATCTTTAAGCTGGTAGTGTCACTCAATGAGAGAAAACAAACAAGCTAAGGTAAAAAAAAAAGTAGAATGTTTACAGAAAAACAAATATATATAGTTGGGTTTGGATAGTTTGAGGTAGAGAAACGTCCTGTATAATTCATGTTATATAGGATGAACGATACAGTCTATCCAGCGTAGGAGTGGTGGTGACTGACAGCTAGGAGAAATTATCATAGCTATTCTCACGCAGACATTCACCAAACCATTTATTGGCTAAAGATTTAACATTTTCTAGTGGACCCGCCTAAAAAAATTAGCTTTCTACGCCCTTGAAACGAAGGGTTAATATATGTATATTTACACAACTATGTTTGCATTGTGTAATTTAAAAACATAAATTAAATACTTTTTAGACCTACAAAGATGGAAGTTTTTTTTTTCAGTTATTCCGTGTGATTCCAGTTTTCAATAATTTGAGATGGTTTTGGTCTCGTTCGAATCGAATTAAGGAGTCCCCAATGCATATTAAGATTTTAGTAGGTATAAACGTCTAGAAAATTATTTTTAAAAAATGTTTACAGTCAACTGTGATCACATTCTACTTTATTATTATAGTTATTTTATGAGTATTTATAATATATCAAAAGTGACAGCTGCAGATTACGTTAGTTGATGTATGGATATGTAAAGGTGAATCTAACACTTTCGTAGCCGTTATTTAAGGGTCTTCTTTTGAAAATTGGACCATACTTTCTTGACTGCAATACTTGTAAAAAAAAAATATTTTAAATGAAGTTTAATTCAAAGCAATGTTATATAGAAACAATTGGCGTTTCGGCCACAACACCCAGTGACCAACCGCTAATTCATCACTGTGTAACGGGAAACCTACATTTCACCCACGATAATTTTTTAGGCCATTTTAAGAATCGAACCCGGGACCTTAAACTCAGTAGGCGGCCAGACACACCCGAATAAGCTAAGGTGTCAGACAATAACAATTTTAAGCGTACGTTCGTTCGTTTTATATTGTTACTACCCATTAACTACGGCCTGTGGACACGTGGTCTAAACGTCAAGCAAGTGGAGGAGAGTCCAGGGTTTGAATCTCGGCTGGGTGTATTGAGGGATTTTTTTTCTCTTCTAATATGGTTCCCCACTTTACCTCCATGAAAATGCGGGTATATTTAATCTAAATTCTACGTTTCTCATCCCTATCCAATTAGTCTGATTAATAAATATGCGGTGAATATAAAGAGAGTGACGTGTTGTCTGAAGGTTAAAATAGTTTTTCTGCCTCTCTTCAAACCAGCCGTGCGTGTTATTATTTATTGGAGCTGCACGCTCGTATTTCAGACAGGCACTATAGCGAGATTAGTTTTTCGGTCGTTGAATTGAAGGTAAATCATAAATATATCAATATAAGTTGATGCTCTTACTTTGAATAAGCGGTTCTTAAACCTGTGGGTTCGTGAAACATTTAGGGGTCACTAAAAGGATACTGGGAGTCGCAGCAAATATTTACATACGTGAGTTAATTAAATATTTGTAATATAGCTATCAAAATTATAATATGCGGTAACGTTTCATTCTATATTTGTTTATTTTATCGCAGAAATAAACGTCATCAAGTATGTTACAGGAACAATATTTTAATAATCAAACGCATAATTAACCAGAATAAACTAATGACTGTAAATAAAGTTTGTAAATGATAACAATTTAATTAATAATATTAAATATATTTTCGCAATAAATATGTTTATTATGTATCGTTTGGTTCGAAGCTACTCAAAAACAGGCAATTAAGTATATAAAAACTTCCAACTTAGCTCAACAGTTACTGCCCAGACCCACTTCAGTGGTCACATTGTATAAGGTGCTAACCTCGCAATAAACTAGACTTGCGGAAACGGGGAGATCGGAGTTCAATCACGGTTGGGTGCAATGAGTTGATTTTTAAACGGTTTTCTACTCTCCTTCCAATAAAATGCGGCTGCACTTCATCTAACTAAACCTTCTTACTTCTTGGTTCCTAACACAGTAGGGTAATTAGTACATAAGTTTATAGCCCGAACGGATAATGAGACGCGGTGCTAAAAGAAATGGTAACCGGGGTTGATAATAATTTTGTCTTGGACTCGGTATGTTTTTTTTTTTACATCCATTACTGTTTCCAGCCTATTGCCTTGGTCAATTTTTATTCACGCCATATATTTTCAACTACTAGCTTACTAGGCCTGTACCAGTTTTATATGCCTTATAATCTAACTTAAGATTAGGGCAGGCACAACAACATCAGTCTCCGGCCGTTAATTTATCAATGTAAAAGGGTAAACACACATCTCACCAAAAATAAACTTTTCAGACATGCAGGAATCGAACCAGGGACCCTAAGCTTAGTAGACAGACACACTACCGACTGAGCTAAGGTGTCGGATTACCAGTGTGTTCTATTATATCCTATTATTATTATTATTTAATTTTAAACCAGCCTCCATCAGTGGTCACAAGGTTAATCTCGCGTTAGACTGAATCGCCAGTAGGGGAGACGGGGTCGGGTCTACTAAGGGTGGTTTTTTCCTAAAATGTTTCTTACTTTCTTTCCACTCAAATGCAGGTAAATTACTTCTAAAACTGTACTTTCCTCATCGCTACCCCCCTTAGCGTAGTGAATATATAAGCTTATGTAAATATCACAAATAGGTAATGAGGCGCGGTGGAGGTAAAACAAAAAAAGACTACGAAAAACCATATTTTGCTAATGAGATGGTGATGATTTTTATTGATACCAATATTATAGTAAAGCAACCCTTTAGCAGTATTACTTCGGCCCAAGACATAAAATAATATCAGCCCCAAGGCCCCCCCCCCNGTAATGAGGCGCGGTGGAGGTAAAACAAAAAAAGACTACGAAAAACCATATTTTGCTAATGAGATGGTGATGATTTTTATTGATACCAATATTATAGTAAAGCAACCCTTTAGCAGTATTACTTCGGCCCAAGACATAAAATAATATCAGCCCCAAGGCCCCCCCCCCACCCCAAAAAAAACCCCTCTCCTCATTTCCCACATACATAGGATCGTGATATGCCTTATATTAGGTTAGGCTTGTTTAGGTTATGATCGTAGTATGCCATAAGTTAAGTAGGGTTAAGTTAGGATTGCGTTATGTCATACTACCCATCATTTGGTGTATTTCGTCCAGCTCGAGAAAATATTTACATCCATTCTTAGTGCGACGCCACAACAGCCGGGGTCGAGTTAGTACACTAACATGGAGTCGAACTCCTAAAGCCTGCCTTAGCAAACACTCCTAGCGGGGAAAGCATAGCAATTCCTGAACATCCGTTGCTCCCACCTTTCCTTCTTATAATAATAATGTTGATAATATTTAGCACCGCGTCTTACTACCCGTTCGGGTTATACGCTTTAAGTACTAATTACTCTAATGGATTAGGAAATGGGATGGTTGAATTAAAGGAAGTGAACCCGCATTTGCGTGGAGGGAGAGTGGAAAACCATTTAGGAACAGCCCCCCCCAGTTCACCCGACCGAGATTCGAACCTCGATCTCCTCGATCTCCCCGTCCTCAGCGGTTGAGCTCAACACGACAAGCGCGCTAGCCAACTACGCCACCGAGGCGGGTTCCTTCTTATAACTTAACGAAGAAATGAAACAAATAGCCGAAACTATTGTTAATGCATTTTAGTGGGGATAGTCCCTCATAGATATCATATTCTGAAAATTGAAAAATGATTCCCGTGTCCAGGTGTCATTTTTCAATTTTCAGAATATAACGAAGAAATGTTAAGTTTATTTAATTACGAACCTACGCGACTGATCAAGAACTTGATGGAACTAACGCTAGTTAAGACTAATTAAAAGCAGTGGTTAGAAGTCTAGCGCTTGAAGAGTTGTAGAATAATTTTAAAAAGTTTCTCCCGACTGTAGGCGTTCACAAAATCATATGTAGTGACTAACCGAAAAGGAATTTGATAAATTTGCACACTAGCTACAACGTGGTAATAACGTCTCCTTTGCTTCTTGTTTTTTTTTCTATGTTATCAGTCATGTGTGTGTCTACCTGATTTCTTTAAAATTAATAAACGGGTTTCAACCAAACTTTGGAACAAATATAAAGTACGTAGACTAAGTTATATACATACAGTTTATATAATTATATAAGATATTTTAAAATATTACTTATTGTTTTATCCTTAGGTTTTTTACTCAGCTCCGCGTCTTACTACCCGATCGGATCCTCCACATATGCACTAATTACGCTAATGTGTTAGGGATGAGCAATGTTGCATTTAATTAAGTGTATCCGTATTTGCATAGATAGTGGGGAAAACCTTTTAAAAAATCCATCCTAAGTACACCTAACCGGAGCTCGAACCCCAATCTCCCCACCGTCGGCAATCAGGTCTAGTGCGACAGTGACGCCTTAGACCATACGACCACCAACGTTGGTATATACTGCCAAAACAAAAACAAAACAAAAAATAAGGCTAATATATTTTGAGATAAGTAAATATGATACCAAATATCATTAATTTTACTTAGGAAATTAATTTCAATGGATTTGAATCAAACCTATAATGTAGTATTATCTTCGAACAGCATTGTTTAGGAATATTTTTACACCCTCAGTTTATTTTTACAGTAGGTGAGGTTAAAGTGATTGATGGATTTGGAGGGAAAGTAGAGTTTTTGAGTTGATGTTGGCCAATTTAATGGAATCATGAAGATTAATACGTTATAAACAGAATGTTTAAGAAAATGTTGGAATATAGGACTAGGATTACATTTCTACCTATCGACGAAGAGATATTGGTTGGTGGTAGTGTGACCATATTTTTTTAACATATAAATATCTTCAAACTGCACCATTCACAATATACAATATTGTCTATGACGGGGAGATCACGGTTCGAATCCCGGTCAGATGTACAAAGGGTAGATTTCCCTCAATGCTTTTCCACTCTCAATCCAAGTAAATGCGGGTATATTTCATCTAAATTCAACCTTTACCATCCTTAGCACATCGAATTTTGGAACATATGCGTAGAGCCTGAACTGAGGGACGAAAAAAAATTATTAAGGCGTTTAAACAAAAAAGTTAAAGGCATCCACGTGGTCTAGTCTGGTTTGGTTGCAGGTGACGGGAGGTCGTAGCGATAGTACCCTTCGGATGTAGGCCTACTGAGGTTTTTAAGTGATTTTCTTTTATTCATTGCATCTTAGCACCAGTTTAAGTTATACAATTATTACTTTAAGGCATGAGTCGATAAATGGTCGATATCGCGGAAATTTTCAGTCACTCGTGTAAGAAACTAACATCGTCACTAAAATTCAATCTTAGAGTCTTTTAAACTCGCAAATATATCAATTACATTCAAATATCTATATGAGTGTGACAAAAATATGAAAAGAACTTTAAAGATTTAAATAGGAGAATGTACATTTTATTTATTCTATTTTATTTTTCTATGAACTATTATGGCGTACTAAGCCAAAGGTCCCGGGTTCGATTCCCATGTCCAGGTGTCATTTTTCAATATTTCAGAATATGATATCTAGAGGGAGTAACCCTCAATAAAAGTATATATAAAAGCTTTGCCTATTTGATTCTTAAACAAATCCTAGATATGCATTTTAAACACAATCGTTAGAACCATTTTCAAAATATTTAGGATTTAAAAAAAAAGTTTATCATAATTATTATTACTAATTTGAGGGCTAGCATTAAAATAAAAAAGGCCCGAGGTATAGCCCTGCAAAATCTAAATATCAAGTTTGAACAAAATCCATCCAACCGTTAAGAATTCGTGGATAGGGACAGACAGACAGACAGACACAGGGACAGACAGAATGGTAAAATCAACTTGTTTGGGTTCGTGTCCACAAAAAAAAAATATCCGAGGTCCGTCATAATCTCGAGATAGATTTATTTTTCCAGCGATCACAGTACTTTCTCTTGATGTGATAAAGTAAAAATATATGCACCAGATGGGACCGCTGATCGGATAACTTTCAAAATTACTCAACTTCCCAAGACTCTGATTTCTTGTGGAATGGGAGTGGTTGTGTCAGACAAGGAAGAGAGTTGAGACACATTGGCAGGGCAAGAGGAGACAGGGTGTAAAAGAAAAGTTGGCAAAAGAAGGGGATAGAGTGGAAGCGATTGGGATATAAAGAAGACGACGAAGGAGGAGAATAGTTGGGACACACAAGCCGGGAGTGACCAGTGTGGTTGGCGAAATAAGGCGAGAAAGGAGGAACGATAGGTAGGAAGCGACGAAGGTGAAGGAGATCTAAGAACGACAACAGTTCGCAATTATTATTTTTTAGGAGCTAGTTCAAACCCTACGACCAATCAACAGACCTAATTAGAACTGCCACATTGTTTTATAATTACCATTTACCCTTAAGCTAGTCATACATTTCTCTTCACAAGTCTTTGTGGAGTTTGCGAACCGGTCTTTTTTACCGTTAGGTTTGTGGTCAACGAAAACATTGTAGTGGGTTTTGCAGTCGTCATAAGTCCTGCTGTGTATTTTACCTAGCTGAACCTAGCCTAGCTTACAAAATCTATACACCTGCATGAAGGGGCTGGATGAAAAACCACGATCAAAATTTATATCAGCCGCAAGTTCAACTTTCTGCGAAAACCCGCGTCACCTTTTACAATCCATTTCAATGTTGTTTTTTTATATTTATAAGTGCAGTATTTTTTTTATATAAAGATGCGTTTGCAGATTAATATGTGGTGTGCGGTGGAAAAGCGTATATGAAATGTACCCTATTTAAAGCGGAGAGGGATTGGGAAATAAATCACACGAAGAAAAATAACTCTCAGTGCAACCTGTCGAGATTTGAGCCTAATCGTCACCAAAAAGCCACTCTATTGCAGCCCTGACGCCTAAGACCACTAAACCACCATTGTGTGTGTTATTTCATATAGCATACTCTAAATTGCTTGCATATATTAATAATTCTCATTTATTTCAGTTTAAACCAAAATAAGAGTGTTTGTAATACAGACTATAGTGATAATTGCTATGGAGTTCCATATGTGCATGCACCATCTTTATGCATGGAACTATTTCGTTAAATTCTGCTCAATTTGGGGGGAAGGGGGAAGGGGGGATGGAGAGGGGATGGGTATGAAATAGAGTGCGCAAACCGTTTAATATTCATGAGCTAATTTCTAGTAAAATGTATTGCAATCTGACTTACATTAGTATCTATAAATCATATACACGCGTTTTGGGAATTTAATATTTCTCCAGTCATAATTTAAGCAAAGGGGGGAAAAAATCGGGTTTACATTATTAGTTATGGCAATAAAATCTAGATTTAAGTATTTGCGTGTGTCAAGAAAAAAAAAATCCTGAAAACTTAAAGCAGATATTCAATGTGGTATAATTTTGGAACTTGGCCTATATAAATGAGATACCATTATCTGAAACCATAAAAACCGTTTCTAAGAAAATTGCATTTGTGTGTTTGACCTTTAAAGTTACCATTTATTTTATGTTTATTGGGTTCATATAGCTGTAATAGTTGTTTAAGTTATAAGCATTTATATACTTTTTTTCTTTTAACATTTATCTGATAAAGTGCGAGTGTAATGTAATAGAAAAAAACCTCTTCGGCAGAAGTTTGTGATTTATAAAATAAGAGAAGAAATGTTTATTTTATTTTTTAAATATTTCCCTTCATAAAAAATTGAATTCTAATAAAAAGTTGGCATTTATTTTATTTCTAAGATATCGACTTGTGTTTGTTTAGGTAAAGTGCCATTAATTTTGTTATGCGTTAGTATATTATGGAAAACATAATAAAACTAGAACCTGCTTCGGTGGCTACATGGTCTAAGGTATAACTTTTGTAACAGACTAGACTCACGATGACAGAAAGATCAGGGTTTGAATCCCAGTCGAAACCACTGAAAGCGGTTTTCCCAAATGGTTTCCCACTCTCATTCCAAGCAAATGTTGGTAGATTAACTCTAAAATACTTCCTTCCTCATCCCTATCCCATTTAATTAATTATGACATTTGCGTACAACCTGAAGAGATAGTAAGACGCAATAGTAAAAAAAAACTAGAACCCGTGAACACGCCGGCTGGGGCGACAAAAGTCTTGTCTGGTTTAGTTTGTCAGTGACGTGGAAGTCAGGGAAGTTTTACTGGCGGTTTATAATCCCGACCGATTGTGATGAAGGTGATTTTTCCATGAATGGATTCAAATTCTCCTTTCACTCAAATGTAGTACTTGACTCATTCCTACCCCACTAATATAAATAGGCAAATATACCAGACGGGTAGTAAGAAGTGATACACAAGTAAAGGGATAAAAAAAACATTAATTTTACTTAAGAACACAAGATCTTCAGTCTAATTTTCATAGGAAGGGTCATTTAGAGAGAAAAAAAAACTTTTTTGCCGTCAACATTTATAATATTTTATACTAGTTTTATTTTATAGGCATTGATAATGTCTGGTAGGTCAGTAGCGTGTCTTCCTAATGAGCCAAAGGTTCGATTTCCGGCATGACCAAAAATACCATTGGTAAAATGTAGGTATCTCCTTTCACAGTGATGAATTAACGCCGGGGGATGGGTGTTGTGTCTGTTCTAAATTTAAGTTAGATATGTCGTGTTCTGATATAATCAGTCTGTTCAGAAAGTGCACGTTAAATATCTCAAATAAACATATGACTTGGCGTATAAATACGTCAATAAAGAACTAGTAGCTTACTTTAGCTATAAGATGAAGCTATTTCTTTGAAAATTGGACTGTACTTTGTATCTATAAGAAATCAACTATATACAAACATAATAATAATTATTATTATTATTATCACCACGTCTTACTACCCGTTCGGATTATACGCACTTACGCTTATGTGTAATAGTGGGGTGATTGTGAGATGAAATGGAGGACCTACAGTTTAACGTGTAATCCGAACCACGGTGGAGGCCTGGCATTCCCCACATTCAAATTCACAAGATGTCTTGTCAGAGGTGAAGGAAGGGTTTGGTAATCAGATAAATCTGTGCCGGGACCGAGGATTGAACCACGGACCCTACAAACATAATTAAAACAGAAAATAAATGTTTACAAGATGCTTAGAAACTAACACTGTGTAGCGTTCCATATACAAGTAAAGCAAGATAACTTTTTTAAATGTAATACACTTAATATGGTAATTATTATAACTAAGGAAATTACACCTTGAAAGGAAGAACAACTTTATTAACACAGTCTCAAAGTAAAATTTCTTATTGGCTTCACAAACTCTGCGCTAAAATGTAAAATATTTTCCAAAGTTTGCTTGACAAGCTATATATATTAATAAGGACGATATGTGTTAAGAAATAAGACTAGTGACGTTGGAGAAGAAACTAGCTGCAGGAGTTCGATCATCGCAACATTATCTTACTTTCCAGATATATTCAGGTTTTCGTCTGCTGTCAGACACAGTACTGAATAACCAGACAAAATAAAACAACATCAGGGATACCTCCACTCCTTCCCACCCCCTAACGGCACAGAGAAAGACTTCAAAAGATGTTTTGTTGGTTGACACGATAAGAAGCAACGAACTAAGATCATCAATCACTCATTTCACCAAAACGCTTGAATACCACAAGTGAAATCAAACAATGTATTGAATTATTATTTTATTTTTAACATCACATAATATGAACTAATTACGTTAATGTGTTAGGAATTTAGGAAGGTTGAATGTTTATAAAGTGTACCTACATTCGTGTGAAAAGAGATTGGAAAACCATATAGGAAAAAAATAAACCTCGGTACGTCCGACCGGGATTCAAAGACCGATCTCCTCCATCTTCGGCAGTCTAATCAAGATAGTCCATCGCGATAATGAAACCTTAGACTATGCGGCCACCAAATAGAGTGATGTATTTAATTCATTTGCATTAATACATTTAGCCCAGATTTTTTTTTTTGTTAACACCGAGAAATAAAATTTCTCACTTTTGTTTAAATGTTTAGGTGCAGAATTAGTCAAATTGCCTGAATTCCTTATTTTTGATTAAATTCCGTGACTTTTCCAGATTTTCCTTGTCTGTAGCCACCATGCAAGACGCATGAGCCTATCTTATAAATCTGGGACATAGTGTAACACCTCAAGGTAAGCTTACTATATTTCAGCTTAAAAAGAGTCTACATCAATTTGGTAAAAAAAAGGATCTTTTGTGACTCCTTATCAAACTTAAGTTGTAGACGAATTATTTAGAAGTAATTATGTTAGTAAAATTGTACTTTGTTCACGTTGTTTACAGTCGAAGATATGAATACTTATCTAAATTTAATAATTCAGCTAAATAACATTTGGAATTATCTTCTAATGTTTATACTTCACTGAGTAGATGGGCAAGTTTAACGTAAAGGATCTAGAACGACACGTTTACTAGACATTTGAAGATTTATTTAGGCCGTGATAAAATGATTAAAATAAATTCATTAATTCGATCAATTAGACACTAATATGCCAATAGTTAACGCGATGAAAACAAGAAATTATCGGCTTTCTGTCAGTCGCGTCAGCTGACTAAAGCGTCGGTTTCATCTGGATTTCCGGAAACAGAGTAATCAAAGTTCAAATCTCCAATGGATGTGGCGAGATTATTTTTCCCAAATTGATTTTCCATCCTTCCTTCAAGCAAGCGTGGGCATACTTCCACTAAAATTCTACATTCCTCATTCTTTACTATATTGGTATAAATGTATGTACATCCTGAACTAGTAGTAAGACGCAATGCAAGTAAAATAAAATACGCTGTTTTGAGATTTTGATAAACGTAGATAGTGGAAAATTGTGGATAAAAACGTCTTCCGCTCGAATGATCTCAAAAGCATGAGGATCCGAAATATATCTACATTTGATTGTGAATTTCCAGTTCTAGGTCGATTCAGCCCTTGATGTCTTTTTAACAATTCGCTGATGCACGAAGCCCATACTTTCATTCTTCACTACATCTCAGACAGTCTTATCGACCATGATAGGGTGTAATTACAAGATAATGGCTCTATAGTAGTGTTAGGATCCTGTAAGTTATCTTCTTACCTACCACTTCAATCAACAAAACTTTTAATAACCTGTCCCTAAGTCTCAAGTTTTCTTTCTCTAGTTTTCATTTCGTCGAGATTTACGGTCGAATATTCTTCCGTTTACTTCTGTGTATTTCTTTAATTAATTTCTTGTACAAGTTCAACGACGATTTTGATGTTTTAAAAGATCGTTGTCTCAGAATTCATTAAGTTCGGGGATCTCTAAGACAAATATTAATAATGGGAGACGTTCTACTTTTGTTAAACCATAAATTTTTGCTCGGAATAAAAAGATAGATTGGATTGTAATATATTTTCAAGCGTGTACACATTTTAGCAGTGGAAAAGAAGAGATTCTTTAACATAGGCTAGAGAAATTGTTGTCCATGCAAAACTTAGCATGACAAATATTTATTTTATAAAAACTCATCTAATGACTTTTTCCTTTAATTTTATGACTGGTATGTAGACAACCCGATTTATTTTGTCAAGATTTTTGTTTGTTTAATAAATTACGCCTTTTATGTTTCCTTTAAAACGTTTTTAAAGAATTTTAGGAAGTAAACAAAATGTGCTACAAACATATCTGATTGCTAACATTTAAGATGCCAAACTATCTGTTAAAATTGCAACAAAACTTGTTTGTTATTTAAAAGTAAAGTGTCCAACTTTAGATTCTTATAGAATTTGTTTTTATTAAACTTATAATAGAAGTTGAATAATTTAGAAATCATAAGAGCTCATAAGAATAAATCTGTCTTGAAAGTAACGATTATTTGTCACGTTATAAAAAGCAATGCATTAAATTATAGTAATGGTGTTTCTCGAGTTTGCTAAAGAACATGGGATACAATTATCATCAGACATATTACAAATGACCCACTTTAATTACTAGAAAACATAATCTAGTTTTATGTTAAAACTTCTGCTTGTTTTAAATTTATGAATACAATTTTATAACGGAGTTTGTCACGTCCTTCAAAATACAACATTTGTAATAATGTTTGATTAATCTGCATCAGTGGTCACGCTGAATAGGGCGTCAACCTTATCTGGTTTGGTTGTTAGTGATAGGGGGATAATAGTTCAAGTACCGGCCAGGTGAAGCGAGGTATTTTTTGCTAAATGGGTTTCCACTCTCCCTGAACGCGAATGTATCTGGAATCAAATTTAGTATATACGTAAACACAAATCACAAGTGATATCTTATCATGTATTGGTGAGCAAGTGAACTTCTATTCCAATTTGCCGGAGACGGGGAGGTCTGTGTTTGATTACCGGTTTGGAATATAGAGGACTGGTTTCCTTATAGGTTTTCCCACTCGAACTCTGCGCAAATTCGGGTACTTTTTGCTCTAAACCAGTGACAACCTAAGCATATTTTTTTATTTTGATTTATCACCACATCTTACTAGCCGTTAGGGCTTATACGCATATTTAATAATTAGGCTAGTGTCTTAAGAATGAGGGAGGTTGAATCTAGAGGAAGTGTATCCACGTTTGCACTGAGGGAGAGTGTAACACCATTTAAGAAAAAACACTCAGTACGCCCAACCGGGATTCGAATAGCTCTCAACAGCAATCCAGTTTATTGTGAGAATGCGGCCTTTGACCATGCTTCCATTGAAGTGGGTTAATGTTTACGTTATTTTGAGATTTAAAAATTGTTCTCAAAGTTATATCACAAGAGGTAAGTTTATGGCCACACGAGTAGTGACTTTGGCTCTGACTCAGGGGAATAGGGTTCAATTCCCGAGACCGTGAGAGTTTCTTTTAGCGGTTTCTCACCTTTCCTTAAATTCAGACGAATGATGGTAGATTTATTTCAAACCATTTTTTACGAATTTTTCTTTTAAAATTAGCTAGTTTGAATTGCTAATATCTTGTACTGTCTCTGAGGCGTAATATAAAAAATTAAGTTGAAACGACCCCTACGTAGTGCCGAGCTAGGACGCTTCAGAACCTTAAAATGTAGCATCCATAAAGGTCATTAATTCTACAGGCTTATCGGGTGTCTTTAAGAGAGAACACTTCTCCTTTAATGTATCTTACTTACTCTTCCCTCTAAGAATTCTACTACTCCCCCTTTACCTCTTCGTCCAATATCTATCTCCTCCTTCACCACCCATCTTGGCAGTGCAACTAAACTAAGATGTTAATTTCCGTGGAACATTTCCAGAGTCTGATGCCAAGGTTAAGAGGAAACACTCGGTTGGCAAATAATAGATTTGCATGGGAATTGTAACACGCCGTGAGAGCCATCTGTTGGCTCTTTCTCGAACTTCGAGCTGAAGAGATCATGCGAGGGGAGATTTATTATTATTATTATTTTTTGAGGTATTTGAGGTATTTAAGTTTGTTTTATATATATACACTTAAGCATGTTGTCGGTTAACTATTGTTTCCTAAATAAAGATTCCACTTAGTTAAACAATCTTTCTCTTGTTTTGAAGTAAACATATTTAGCTACCTTAGATTTTTTTTTTTCAGGATTAATAAAGTCGATATTTTATAGAAGTTTTTACTAAACATATTTTAGAGTGCATTGATCTTATTCAATCGGTAGATAGTTACCGCTCAAAATTATCATCCCAATTTTCGTGGTCTTTCCAGAGGTCAAGCTGGATGACCTTTGTAAACAAACAGTGATAACTAATTCCGATTTGCACTTTCTGAACAGACTGATAATATCAGCACATGACTTAAAAACTCACTTAAATCTAGAGACACAACAACCAGCTCTGACGACCGTTATTTCGATATTTCATCGCTGTGAAAGGGAGGGGAAAACTTACATTCCACCGATGATAAATTTTTCCAACATGCAGGGAATCGAACTCTTGACCCTTAGTTTAATAGACAGACACGCTTCTGAATAAGCTAAAGTGTCGGATACGGAAATTGTTGCTATGGCTCCAAAAACTGTGTTTGGTTTCTTGCAATGTTCCGCCGCCCTTGTATCCTGTTTCAGCCTAATATTTTTTTTAATTTAAATTAGTTTAGCGCGTGTTTATGAAACATGCAGTTGTATTGAGTGTGGGTGACCTGGTGGTCTAAGGGTAAGGTGTTAGACTTCTATGTTGGGGGTCAAGGGTTCAATCCTCGGTTCCGGCACAGATTTATCTGATTACCAAACCCTTCCTTCACCTCTGACAAGACATCTTGTGAATGTGGGGAAATGCTAGGCCTCCACCGTGGTTCGGATTCTACGCTAAACTGTAGGTCCTTCGTTTCATCTCACAATCACCCTACCATTTACATATTAGCGTAAGTGCGTATAATCCGAACGGGTAGTAAGACGCGGTAATAATAATAATAATAATAATATTGAGTGTGAAATATGAAGGCCACGACTTCGTACCCGTGTATGTTGTATCACTGTCAGCTGACGTTCAATTAGAACCACTGTGCTATTAAATCACCACTGCGATGATGATGGAAAAAAAAAATCATGCCTAAAAATAACAGTTAAAACTTTATTACGCGTAAAAAGGGTGTGGGGGGAGGCGGGCGGGAGAGTTTTAATTACAGCGAGCCAACATTGCCGCGTAAATTTATCGTGCGACACTTGTAATTTTTTGTTTTGTATTTTTATCCTTTTCGTGTGTGGCGAAGTGTTCCGTGTTCCGTTCGTGTCGGTAACAGTCATATCCACACCTAACTTCCTTTTAAAAAAACATATTTCTATGTGATCTATTCTTAGGTTTTGACGCAATCACTGGAAGAATTTAATATTGAGAACCCTCCAACCCTTCACCCAACCAACTATAAGCCCCCTATGGTATACGGTTGAAAATACGTTCACAAGTAAACGCACCTACGCTGTTGCGTTTGAAAGAGGTCACAGTACTGATTCTTCCAGTAGGGATGTATTAACGACAGAACAGTATCGGTACTTTACTCATTTTTAATATTGAAAGACCCGCCTCGGTGGCGTAGTTGGCTAACGCGCTTGTCGTGTTGAGATCGACTGCTGAGGACGGGGATATCGAGGTTCGAATCTCGGTCGGGTGAACTGGGGGTGGTTTTTCCTAAATGGTTTTCCCCTCTCCCTCCACGCAAATGCGGGTTCA
>CABEEJ010010072.1:0-15688 GCA_901482245.1 Timema douglasi
AAGATCCATTCTGTTAGAGCTTGGTGTGAAATCTATGGGATATAAATAACTTGAAGGAGTATAGCTACCGATGGAAGATCCATTCTACAAACAATTTTTAATCAAGACAAATTGAGCTATACTCTTCAGCACAGTATATACCTATATTAATAATTAGCGCAACCACTTTTGTAACTAAACCACAAACGTTTTGGTTGAGAACTTGTATTTTATATTGGGTCTTTATATAAAGGTGTATTAATATGTTTTCATTATATAGTCTTATAGTTACTATCCGATGAAATGGGACTACTATAAGACTCGGAACAAATTCCAATCGCATTAATATTCGTCATAAAAATTTATATAATGTTACTGGCATGCTAAATACAACAGTTAAAATTTAACCGTATATGTTTCGCTTCTATAGAAATTCTAGAACTTTATAACCACTAATTGCCTTACCTTTTCACTTTCAGATGTGATTAGGATAATCTAAAATAGGGAGCCAATGTGTTTTTGTTTATTATTTAAAACGCGTATCACTTATTTTTATTACTTATCTGATACATTTAAAATACAATTTAGAGGTACTTTTACACAGAGGCCAATATTTTTAGATGCTTAAACGGATGATATGTCAAAGATTGACGATCAGATCTTAGAAAGGAATGTCATTAGAGCAGTGCAAAATCATTCATGTTAAAAATGTGTGTTGTAAAATGTTAAATGAATAGTCTTATATTGCTAGTAAACAAAAATCTCTTTACTACAATATCAGGTGCAGCTCATGGCTCAGAGTTGATATATCTCTTTGGATCCCCTCTTCTGATGTCTGTGAATGGAAGAAGATTTACACCCAATGAAGAACGTTTTAGTAAAATTATGAAGAAATATTGGATTGATTTTGTAAGAAAAGGGTAAGTAAAAACATGTTTCATAATATTTTTTTTTAATGTTTTACATTGTTTGATGTTTACCCCGAAAGGGAACAGTTCTATCTCACTCATTATACTATGGACATATTTTTAAGCTTACTTGATAGTGAAACTAAGCAATGCTGCTAACTTTCAGGGTAAACGTAATTTACAAAAACAATGTGTTTTTTTTAGAAAACAAATATAAATAGAATAATAATTTTAAACTTATCAAACATATTCCAGAATCTAAAGTATTATTATATTAAATACATATCTAAAGCATTTATGATGATTACTCTAATGTGGTTGGGATGAAGAAGGAAGCAGTTGAGAGGTAATCTACCCACGTTAGCATAGAAGGAGAGTGGGAAACCATTTTGGAAAAACCACCCTCAAAAGACCCGACCGGGCTAGGACCTCGATCTCTCTGTTTTAAGCAGGCCAGTCTATTATGAAAGTGACGGCTTAGACTGTTCAGCCACTAAGGCGAGTTCTTTGCTTTTAGTTAATACATTAATGCTAACGATTAAAAAGTATTTAATTTTTTTATTGGTAAATATTATTTTACTTATTAATTGAGACTACTTAAGACTACAACACTGACATTATATCAAATATTTTAGTGATATCATAAATTCTCACTAAACACTCCTCTAGTGAAATTCATCCTTATTACAGATATTAATCGTATTACATTTGTTATTACCAAACCCTTCCTTCACCTCTGACAAGACAACTTGTGAATGTGTGGAATACCAGGCCTCCACCGTGGTTCGGATCCCACGTTAAACTGTAGGTCCTCCATTTCATCTCACAATCACCCTACCATTACACATGAGCGTAAGTGTGTATAACCCGAACGGGTAGTAAGAAGTGGTGCTAATAATAATAATAATTATTATTATCATTATCTTTAGTCAAGGAGAAAAACACCGTTTTTTGGCTGAGCTAAAAATTGTATATAATTTTTTTAAATGGTTTTTTATATGATTCAATGGTGCTGAATACAAATATGCCGGGTGTACTAATATAGCCCTTGAGAATTTTGAGATATTCAAGATGGCATCCACCATAAATGCCAGAAATTGACAAATATTAAGCTTTTCTTACTCCATTGACATTGGTGTCAATATTTATATTTTTTAGGTCATCAATTTCGGTAAAAAATGCAAAATATTTTTAAAGACCCACAGAGCAAGGTATGCAATATAATTTCCAAGATGGCCGCTTTTATGATGATAATGGTGTAATTTAGTAGCATAAGCAAGTTTAGTATCAATCACAATGTTTTTGAAATCCATGATCTAAAATTTAATCAGATGTCACTATAACAAAATTAAATTAAATTAAAGTTGAAATAAATATAGGTGGTGTTAAATATAATACAATATTTTAAAGAAGAAATTACATATACCTTTACCTATATGTGTATATTTGATTGTTTGTGAGTCTTCATCAGAGGAAAAGTCCGCATCAGCTTCTTCATCCCAAATTAGAATGACGTGTTTAAATGTGTCGGCATTTGTTTGTTCCTTCACCTTTGCAGAATTCGGTGCAGCTGATGGGTGCAACTGTGCACCCGCATCTTCCAGTGCCCATTTTCTCCGACGTGCAGCCGCAACGTATCATCTTCAAGGTACTGGAGAGTACTGTATCAGTTCTAGGTGGTAAAGTTATTGGTTCCAATCTCTTGTTTACTTAATCTTGGTGCCATCCAAACACCGTTGGGTCGATTTCAGGTGGGTGTGGCTTGTCCACCTGCTTCCATAAGATGGCTTTATAAGGAACCCACTTCACATTTTCTGCGAAGGCCTGCGTGGTAGGTGGGAGACCTCTGAGCTTTGGCATACGGACCGACGTCTTCTTTGAAGTCTTTTTTAGCCAAACATCCCTTCTTATATCTGACATAACTGGGTCAGCTGAGCTGCCGTAACAGTGTGCAATGAACTTTGTTGGCTCTTCAATCACTTCTGGGAGCAGGGATGATGCGTTGCCCAGTTTATACAGTGTATTTCCACCTCGTAGTGTTTTCTTTGCTTTCTGTTTACATCTGCCATAGAGAGTGGGCACAGTATCGTAACCAGATAGTGCATGGGTTGCCAGTAAATCTAGCAAAATGACCTTGTGCATAGACACTGTCATACCAATGTAATTGTACCTTCTTTGACATTGAGTAGGTTACATTAATACAGTACATTCCAGTTGTTGAAAGTGGTAGTGATGTATGAGAAACACCAGCGCATCTGTATCATTGCAGATAATTTTAATGGTACAGTTATCTCCAAGTTGCTTAGCTAGTATTACAACTTGTGTTATACTAATGACGTCAGGCTTTTTGTGGCTTGTAGCCATACATGGACGGACCTTTAATGAGTTTCTTATAATTTCTACTTTAGTGTCTTCTGGTCCAGTAATCACTAGTTTTTTAAAACATTCCAACATCAAGCCTTCTCTTTGTAACAGTTGAAGGATTAGGCTGATCAATTGTAACTTGTCACCTGCCTCATTAAGCATTACTTGATGTGGGGGTAGTGAGGTAGTAAGAGCTTGTTGGTGTTGTGCACTTTTCAAACCAGATCTTTCCCTTCTAGTGCTCCCTTTCATGCTGTACTCCCTGTAGCTGTCAAAAATCAAGTGGACATCATTCTCAGAAAGTATCTGAATTATGTATGACTGAAACATACCAACATAGTCCATGAGAAGGCCAGTGAACTACCCATAATATAGCACACCCATCTATTATTATTGCATCTTATTTGTTGTATCTTCTCATTGAATGTTCCACTTGCAGCATTTTTCTTAGTTTTGACTTGATTTTGGTGAACTTAATGATACCACTATCATCAAACACTGCAGTTGGTACAGAAGATAGTTAATGAAAAATTCTTCTTTGGCGTCAAGCTCTCTTGAGATAGTGATACACATAGCACGGGTATACAAAAGTTTAGTCTCGATAATGCCTGTGTTGCAACTTTTTTTGCTCTCATCACTTGACATTTTGACAACAGCTGTTGATATTGGGCTATAAAAGCCAGTGGGTGGTTTTTCTTCATAAGGCCCTAAAGCCTTCTCACCAATCTCTACTGATCCGTCCACATTAACTTTTTCAGAACCTATTTTACCTGTATCAATGTTAACAATAGTGTTTGGGTGATCCTTAGATTCGAGGGGGTCTAATTTTTACTTTGTCATCTCCATCACGTCCTACTCTTGGTGGCATCACTTCCTTGTGTTTTGTTACCTCCAAGTATTTTCGTTAATCCCTCATGACATTAACATAATTTACTAGATGACTGCAACTATGAAGACTGAATGCCCATAGTTACACAGCCGAAAGATTCAATGTAACTCCAATAATACCGCCTGGTCCGTGGCCGTAGCGCGTGAATGTGCTCTCTATTAACATGTCGTCATTCCATATTCCAGGTTTATTGAACATCACGTGTTCACCCTTAAGGAGACTTTCTAGAACTTTAGTGGTAGCCTTTCCATAGTGTGCATGTACAGTAGGCCGTATCTGGCATAGTTTACATGACCTGTAACGAGAAAATATGGTAACATAAGCTCTATAGCAGGGGTTTCCAACTTGTAAGGGCTCGAGGGCCACAGTGGAAGCCTTAGGCATGATTGCGGGCCGCACTTTAATAATAGGCCAATTTTCGTATAACTCTGCAAATAGAACAGAGGTACCAGTATGAAATAATATGTATTGTTTTATTGAAACAAAGGCTTAATCATTTTATTTGCTTAAAACACTATTTTACAATTGCATAAAAGAGTGAAATTAAAAATAAACAAAAACTATTATACCAAAAGCAATTGAATTTCGAAGAAGAGCAACAATGTCAGTTTATTTGACTTAATATTTGACAAATGGCACCCAAAAAAAACTAATCCAAAGTCAAACTGAAATTAATAATATATTCAAAATAAAACTTAAAAAAGGACAATTTAGTGGGAGTATTGTGATCGATCAGCTGCCTCTACCAATGAACGAATGTCCACCTCCAGCTCTGTTGTTGCTAATCTCAAAAGATGCAGCAAGGAAGAATCTGCAAGTCGACTTCTGTACTGATTTTTAATGAATTTCATAGAAGAAAAAACACTTTCACATATGTACGTGCTCCCAAACATTGAAGTCATTTTTAGTCCAAATTGTCTTAAGTTTGGGTATCTTTCGCTGGATAGCAGTTTAAAAAAATGTGATCCCTTTTCTTGTCTGGTCTGTAGGAACGTATCGGCTTGTAGATCGCACAGTTCAAGTTGTAGGTGTGGTTCTTGTTCCTCGATTGTAACACCAAGAGGATTCATGTAAAGCTGTACACTGCTTTTCAGTGTTTCAGTTTCCTTGAATCGTGTGTTGAATTCTTCAATGATCTCTTGAATGTGTGAACTGAGATCTGAAAAATCTACATTTTCCTGATCTTTTGACGCCACTAATTGTAGACAGCAAGGGAAATGTGTCAACTCATTGTTTTCCAAAGAACGTTTGAAAATATTTAACTTATTTCGAAATCCATTTACAATTCCCACCATATCTGATACGACCTGGTTTCTTCCTTGAAGACTCAGGTTTAAGGTGTTAAGGTGATTTGTCATGTCTGTTAGGAAAGCTAACTGCTTTAAAAATTCTGGGCTTTGAATTTCTTCTTCTAGTTCTGTGGTATCAGACGAGACAAACTTATTAAGGAATTCAGGGATTTCCTTGCGAATAGCAAAAAACCGTTCAAGGCACTTTCCTGCACTCAGCCACCTTACATGGTTGTACAGCAGCAAGTCTCCATATTCTGCCTCAATTTCCAGCAAAAACTGCTTTAGTTGTCTATGCAAAAGGGCTCGATTTCCACCTCTTAATATATTAATAATTTTAACCACAAATTTAAAAACTTCCGTTTTTTTCATTGATTTCCCACATAACGCTCCCTGGTGAATACGACAGTGGATCATAGGACACGTCACGCAATTTTCTTTTAGCAATCCCGTCAGACCTGTCTTCTCCCCTGTAATTGCTGGCGCTCCTTCTGTCACAATGGTTGAACATTTACTGAAGCCTCCAACTCTGTCGACAGTTTTTTTTAAAGCATCATAAATGTCCCTCCC
Source organism: Timema douglasi (assembly GCA_901482245.1). Lineage (NCBI taxonomy): Eukaryota > Metazoa > Arthropoda > Insecta > Phasmatodea > Timematidae > Timema > Timema douglasi. Next base: position 6,000 of record CABEEJ010010072.1, read on the forward strand.
TTTTGTTGTTCCTTGAAGAGAACAGACATCAAATAGCTCCTCTTTACTGCTGAAATCTTCGAAGGTGGTGCGTATAAATATTAATAGCTGACTGACATCTGACTGGTCAGTGCTTTCATCAAGGCATAGCGAGAAATGCATGCTTTCTTTAACCAATCTAATCAGCGATTTTTCTACTTGTTCTCCCATATCAATGACCCTTCTCTGTACAGTTTGGTTGGAAAGTGGCACTGATTCAAATTTCTCAGCCATTTTAGCATCTCCAAAAGCCTTTGCCATTTCCATAGCACACTTTTTAACCAGACTGCCTTCAGTGAAGGGTTTTTTCGCCTTTGCAAGTTCAAGCGACACCGCGTAGGAGGCGTACAGAGAAGATGACTGATTTTGTAAGACTTTAATAAACATACCTGTTTGCTGTCTTAATTTCTTTTTGAAGTCTGCAACTAGTGCGTGTCGAGCTTCTTCCTTATATGTTGCATACTTGTCCTCATGCATTGTTGAGTAGTGTCGTTTAACATTGTACTCTTTTGGTACAGACACAATTTGCATGCATACCAAACACTGAAGCTTCCCACTGTTGTTAGTAATTAAATAGTCACTCTCCCAGCTTTCCTTGTAAATTCTGTTTTCATTTTCAATTTTGCGTTTCTTTGAGTTTCCGCTCATTTTTATTCACGTAAAAGACACAAGCAGCGGTACACTTTACACTCAACACAAAACAAAGCCTTCAAAATGTAAAGTAACTTGTGAAACTTCACTACACGTCAAGCAAACGCGACTGAGCCAGAGTGGAGACGATAGGAGTAGCCAGCAAGCCTTACCGGGCGAGTCTATTGTTACGGGAGTGAAGGGGAGAGAGGTCAGTAGAAGGGCCCAACTACTTTTTCTGGGTCCTGCACTGTGCGATGCAGTGCGTAACTTGTAGAACGGCTGACTATTATTTCTTTATCAACTTCATTTGCTCATTTTTGCCTTATGAATATTAATACATTTTTTGAAGAGCTATGAAATATTTTTCGTAACTTTTCTTGAGATTAAAAAAATAATTCTTAAAATGATTTGCGGGCCGCAAAATTGGTCTCACGGGCCGCCAGTTGGAAACCCCTGCTCTATAGCAACTAAATGTAAAGAAACCACTCCTTCCGTCTCTGCTCGTACATACAGCATCATTAAGAACACTGACGTAATGAAAACATCGAACCACAGTCTTGCTGCTCGGCTTACTTCAGCTCGTTTTTCCAACATTGTCATCTTGTCACATTTCCTCTGATGAAGACTCATAAACAATACATATTTGTAAATGTATTTAATTACTTCTTTAATATATGGTATTATATTTAACATTAGCAACATTCATGACTAAACATAGTTTTATTTCAACTTTAATTTTATTTTATTTTGTTCTAGTGACATCTGATTACATTTTAGTCTATGGATTTGTACTCCCCACCCCAGAAACTCTGGTGTTCATACCCAACTTGCATATGTTATGGAATTCCACCATTATCAACATACACGCGGCCATCTTGGAAACTATATTCCATAACTTGCTCTGTGGGTCTTTAAAAATATTTTGCAATTGTTTCCTTAATCGGTGAGCTAAAAAATATAAATATTGACACCAATATCAATGAAGTAAAAAACCTTTATATTTTTCAATTTGTGGCATTTATGGTGGACGCCATCTTGAATATCTCAAAATGCTCAATGTTATGATAGTACACCTGGCACACTTGGATTCAGCAGTCTCGAATCATATAGAAACCATCAAAAAACATTAGATATACGACAATTTTTTGTTCCATAGTGTTTCTCCTAGACTACTTATTAATTTACTTAGCTCTTAAAAGTGGGCTCATTTGCATGTATTATTATTAATGTTATTATTAGCACCGCATCTTACTACCCGTTCAGGTTATACGCACTTAAGCTAATGTGTAATGGTAGGGTGATTGTGAGATGAAATGGAGGACCTACAGTTTAACGTGGAATCCGAACCACGGTGGAGGCCTGGCATTCTTAAAATAACTACTTTTGATGTAAAGAGCTAATGTGAAGGTTAGGAATAATTACTAGTAGGTTTATTGGAATTGCACCAAAATTAGCGTGGAGGGATATAGGAAAACACAGTAATGAGAGTAAATTAAAACCTAACTAATGAAAGAAATGATTTCGAGTAATTCGTTACACACTGAGCTATAACAAGTTAGTGAAAATTATAAATGTTGCCTAATACTCTACAAATAAATTATATACTAAATAATATACACAGATTTTAAATTGTTTTTAGAAATCAAGTCCTACTCAAAGGTAATGTGTGAAGTAATAATATAGTAATTGAAACCATGTTATCTTATTATTAAATGTTCTGTCTTACGACAGGACAATTAATTTTGTCAGTGAACTTAGACCGACCGTCCTCTGCCTCCTCCTTCAGCTCCCAGAATGTTCTCCTTTCCTTAAAGGAATCTTATATATGAATCATTTCTTCTTCCTAAGTTCCTTTTTCATCAACCTTTCCTTTTATGACGTCGTGCAGAAGACAGTTCTTTATAAGGATATGTCCGATCTAATTTTCTCTGTACCTAAGAATCACATCCAAAATAGTTTTCTTCTCACCCACCCTTCTTAGGACTTGTCCATTTGTCCCCCTGTTTGTCCACCTGATCTTCTCAAGTCTTCCCCAGCACCACATTTCAAACACCTCAAAGTATTTCTTTTCCAGCTTCCTGGGAGTCCAAGTTTCTGCTCCATACAGCGCGTTGATCCAAATATAGCATTTCATCAATTTCTTCCTCGGCTCCAAACTCAACTTTCTGATCAGCAGTAACCACTTCGTTTTGGAATCTTCCTTGGCCATGGCGATCCTCGGTCTAATATCCTTGTTGCAGTAGGAATCCCTTATCAGCAGACATCCCAGATATGAAATGATCTATGCTTTCCAATTCAATGTTATGATACTACACACTAATTACAAAATTATTAAAAATAGCTTGAGTCCATATTTATAAAGAATTACCTGGTCAATAAGTTATTGACATTTTGTCTGCTGTCAAGGGATGTAAAACTCAGAATATAGAAAACAATAATTTTACCTGTTGCTTTCTATAGGTGTGAAACGTGGTATCATACCTTACATGACGAAAACAAGTTTGGGTGTTCAAAAACAACGTGCTTATGAAGATATTTGGGTCAAAAAGGGATGAGGCTACTGGGAAGTGGAGGAGGTTACATAATGATGAGCTACATACCCTGTACTCATCACAATACATTGTTAGGATAATTAAGTCTCAAATATTATGGTGGGTAGGACATGCAGCGTGAATGGGAGATTCTAGAACCTTGTGAAAGAGCCTTGTAATGAGGTGGACTGGATTGAGCTGGCACAAATAGAGATAGGTGGCATAATAATTGTGGCAATTAACTTTACACTTAGGCCTAATAATGCCATAGAGTAAGTAATTATAATTAGTGCGTCACAATATGACGTTTCAATTATATAACTATAACTTCACACATAAAACTACAATATTTTTTTTTTAAATCAGTATACAAATTTGTATATAATTAATTTGTATTAACTTAGGGGTATATACAATTCTCACTTAATATTTTTTACAGCTCAGTATGCTACAAACTACTTTAAATCATTTCCTTCATTAATAATAATCCTTTGCTCCTTACTACATATTTTAGAATGTTAACTAAAAGTTTTAATGAAAACAGTCGAAGTTAAAATTATAATCTACAAAATGACGTAAGCTGTGCTGTTGACTAGAACTCGGGAGTAATGATCTCACGATACAAACACATATCGTGCCGCTAATGACACTGGTGTTTTCAATCATTTTCAAACAAACTCCATATATTAATTTCGTGCACGGCATGCTATTACCCGTTCGGCCAGTCCAAATACTTACACTTATGGACAGTAGCGGATTTAGGTTTGAGGACGCCCTAGGCCCGAGACGATATGGCGCCCTTTTTTTTTGTAACAGTATATATATATATATATATACATACATATATATATATATACACATACATATATATACATATATATATATATGTGTGTGTGTGTGTGTGTGTATAAAATAATGAAAATAATAACAATAATAATAAAGCGCAAACAAATGTTATAACTAAATTTTGAATGAAAAATATGAAAAAATCTAAATTCGTAAATAAATAATATGCTAGCATTAAAAAAAAGTTAAAAAAAATCTTTTTGTTAGATATTTCAAATTTTAGTACTTGCCTGATTAATTATTTTAACAAAGAAATTTTACCCTCAAAATGGTACTATGTTTCGATAGTAAGAGCGCAATAAAATAAACTTTAAAATTTGGTCTTACAGTTTACAGAAAACCCAATCGATTTTTAATTTTAGTCATCTTAAAAATTTTGGCGCCCCTCAAAATTTGCCGCCCTAGGCCCGGGCCTCACGGGCCTAAGCCTAAATCCGCTACTGCTTATGGATTAGGGATGAGAAAGGTAGTTATTAGAATATACACCAGAATTTGCATGGAGGGAGAGTGTAAAACCACACTCAGGACAGTCGATAGTGATTTTAACCCCAATCTCCCTGTCACTGACAAGCCTGTCAAATGCGAGGATGACGCATTGAGCCATGGGACCACCGATACGGAATATGTTTTATTATTACTTTTCTTAATTTAAAAATACAAATTATACTATACTAAAGAACTTAACATAAAATAAACATAGTTATCATAATGTGTATTTTTGTTGAGTTTCAGACAGCCAATGCCTGGGCAGTATGGCCATGGACAACAATGGAAACGCGCAACTCTGAAGAATAGCAACTGTTTTGTTCTTAAGTATGAAGCCCAACAGTATCCATTAGTTGTTTCTTCCAAACCCCAAAGCAGCACGGACGATGCTCTCAGGCTGTGGACTGAACTTTTCCCCAAACTATCAAATCTCTCTTCAAAAACATCGACTGAAGTGGCCACAGCCAATTCTCAAGTGGTTTCAGGTGAGTCCGCCTCTCCAACGCAGACTAGTTTAAAACTTATTCAACTAAATGTTAACTTCACCAACAAATATATGGGCCTACTCTAAACGTTTAGTCAATAAATAATAATAATATATTTGTATTTGGGATATTCAGAGAATAGTGGTACAAAAAAATAGTCAACTATAAATTTTGGAATGAATATTATAGCATTCATATAATTAACTATAAGTATTTGAACTAATATTCACCATAATTAGGTATAATTTTATCATTTAATAAATGCTAGTTATATGGTTACCCGTAGTTTAATAACAATGGCCCGGATTTTGATGACATGTTGTCCTTCTTTTATTTGTCACATACAGTGCTAATAAGTACTTAATTTTAATAATTAATACTTATTTTCATGATCCCCTTGTTGTAAAAATGTATATTTCATAGGTAATTTTTTTGGTCATATTTTCTTGGTTTGAGTAAATTTTAGTAATTTTTTATACATTTTTGAGTCATTATAAATTACTTTTTAGCGGTTTTAAAGCATTCATGTCGAATAAATATATATTTTTAACTACCATAATATTAATATTTTATAACTGCTTTTTTTTGCAAAACACAGTTGTCGGAATGAAACTTAACCTATATAATGTAATCAATTAACTTTGTATTCTTTCTGCTTGTATGGTTGAGAAATATATATTTCTGGTAAGACACTGGAATTATTCTGGAAGGGATTGTATTGAGAGGGGTAGCTATTATTTCTGAAGTAGATATTTGTATATCAATATTATATTTATCAGAATGCAAGAGTTAATTGTTAAAGGCTTTTCATCGCATGGATATTTTTTAGTTTACATTTGTAAAGTGAACGTTTGATTTAGTTGTGTGCATATTAGAAGTTGTTTCCATATTTTTAGGTCATTTTTTGAAAATTTGAAGCAATTTTTTTAGAAATATTTAGTCATTTTATTTGAATTTTTTTTTATTATTTCAAGGACAACAAAATCCAGGCCCTGGTAATCACACTTAGAAAATAAAGTCAAATAAGATTATACCATATGAGAACACATGCATTTAAAAATAGCTGGAAGGACAAAGATTGAAACATTTAGTCCTTGAGCCGACCATGTTATCGGTACCACTTGGGGGATGGGTTCTAATATGATTTTTTTGGCACGGTCTGGAAGCCTAGAGGTTGAAAATATGTGATTGCAAGTCATAACTCTTTGTATTTTGTGTGTTATTGCTCCATCCCAAGATGCCTTGATGTAAATGGAAAAATTTTGATAATTTCTAACATTGGGGGTTTCATTTTATTAGAAATAGCAACTATAGTAATTCTGATTACTGTATGTACATTAATAATTATTATTATAGCAATATGATGATAATCATTAAACCAATTAAAATATACACATATTTTAATTATTTTTAGTTTTTTTCATAGCCGGTGGTGAATGACCGCGCAGCGTCATGAAGAGGACTCAAATAAGTACATCCTGTACCTCTTATCCCCAGAGTATAATTCTCTTATGGTAAAATGCCAAACCCGGAGATAGACTGACAAGCCCACAGGGCTAATCACCATGAAAAACTCTGTTAGAGGCAGCAAAGGTAAGGAATCACATTCCACTGTTAGACATTGCGAGAAATGTGGAAAGCAAAACGGTTCCCAAAGTATGTTTACCACATGAAGCGCAGGAGGCTGTTTAGTATGAAGAGATATTTACAGACAATCAATCTAAAATCTAAGGCAAGTGTCTAAGATTATACTGGAACAAGTAAGTGCACAAGTAAACACTTAAAACAGAAGAAAATCATTCAAGTTAATCGTTTATAATGAAGAATGTTTATTTTTTAGAAAGATAAAATGCTACAAGGGAACATCAACGCGTGAGAAATTAATCAAAGCTACATAGCTTATAGTTGACAAAAGGCTTCGAGAGTGCGCAATCATTGTGACTCAAAGCTCCTAGCAGTTTGTAGCAGGGACGTAGTGGCTGCAGAAGCCCATTATTACGCAACTTGTAAAAACCACCTACACAAGGGACAAAAGAAAAGGAGGATGATCATTCATCTAGCATTCAAACTGATGATCACTACAAAGATATGAGAGATGAAGCATGTAATGAACTATTTCAGTACATTAGAACTGTGATTATTCCACACAAAGAGGCAATGCGTGTGTCAGCACTGAGTGAAACGCTTGAAACCACCATAATGGCACGCGGAGGAATACATGAAATGGAAGAATCAACCAAGAAGCATATTAGAAGAAAATTGGAATCCGAGATCGATTACAGCCTCCATATATTCCCAGAAAACCAAGGAAAATGATTGGCCCAACCTGATAGTGGCATGCTACATGTAAGGGAAAACCCGAGTTCCAAAATAGAATTATAAATTTTAAAGATTTAGGCAATAGACATGAACAAGATCATTGATCAAACATCATCGCGCATAAGAAAAATTACACTGGTCAACAAATTGAAACTTTTTTCTGTATCTGGTTTGTAAATGAGTAGATATAACTAATTTTTGGGTGCTGAATTCAGTGGAAAAATCAGATTATCTCTATTACGTCACATTTCCAAGATAAATAGCACTAATACAAAGACAACAATACGACATTAGCAACTATTTACCATTTTAAATACAAACAAAACATAACACTCAGAGCTCCACTATGTTTTCTTTATAGCGTAAAAAACTCATTAAAACCACAAAAAGCACTCAAATAATCCACATTAAGCCATTATATTAATATTTACAAAGTTTAATATCATTTTTTATGACAAACTAATTTAAACCAACAAGAACACTATAATAATCCACATTAAGCCATGATATTCAGTGGCAGCTTGTAGCTAAAATTAGTGGGGGTGCTGCTAACACAGGAAGCAAAACAGTCAATTTTTTACTTCACAGCCGCAAAGCCAACATTTCCGTTGGTACCATTCTGAATTAAAGCTACGAATATATTTCTTGTTGTCGCTTTTGCCTGGCTGAGATATTAGAATATCAGGTGTTGAACGACCTCTTTTATTAGCTGTAACTTTCTCATGGAGAGATAGCTGTGAAAACTTAAGCTGTTGAAGTTCACTTACAGTCACAGAAATTATTTATTGGAGATGCAAGGCCATGGTTAAAGTTTTCTGTTAAGTAAAATAACTGAAAAAATTAATCAAATAGAATATCTGGAAGCAGAATAATAATCAAATTCTACACTCTTCTACACTTTATCGCATTCAAGATTATGGTACACGGTTTTTAAGAGCAACACATGCTGATTAAAAAAAACTTCTTTTCACCATCACGCCAGAGCCGGCACTGCGAGAGCAACAGTGCTCTCTCTCTATCTGGCAGTCCCAACTTTCTCCCCACTCCCCTCCTATGTGCGCATGCGCACAACAGTCAGAAACCACGTCGCTGGCACTGTGAAGCGCACAGTTCCATAAAAAGATTTGTGAAGCTTTTTCATAAACTGAGGGATGGCTACTGAAGTACTGACATTAAGCTTAAGGAATATATATTGTACTACAAAAGTAAAGAAAGAATTACAGAAAACGGGACTCATTATATTAAATGTTATCGATAATATCAAGTGGAAATAGGGAGTTCTGCAGTTCCGCATTGCCTATACACGAGCCGCCAGTGATGATATTAATATTTACAAAGCTTAATGACATTTTTCTTTGACAAAATGGGATGATGGTGCTTTTCTTTTGTAAGGTGTTTCATTATTCTCCCTAAAATGAAACCAACAGTAATCGCTCATCAGCGAATTGTTCCAGTATCCTCGGTAACGATGCTCCACGGTCAGAATATCTTGGTGAAAGCGTTCACTTTGCTCGTCACAAACAGCACCAAAATTTCTGAGGAAAAGTTAAGATGCAAGTGGAAAAAGTGAATTTTTAGTGAAATTCTATACCCCATGTTCTTGTAGTTGTCCAATAGACCACTCACTATGGAAACATATTTATCGTCTCTTCTGTTGCCCAAAAAGCCGTAAACAATGGCTTTGAAAGAGGGCCAAGCAGCTAACTCGATATTTGTAAGCTTAACATCAAAGGTTGGATCTTTCAACAATGCCCTAATTTGTGGCCCAATAAACATACCTTCTTTTAGCTTTGCTTCAGTCAACTTGGGAAACATTTTTTCAAATAATTAAAGCCCTGACCTTCTTTATCAAGAGCCTTTACAAAGTTCGTCATCAATCCTAACTTTATATGAAGCTGAGGCAAAATGACTTTATTCAGCTCAACCAATGGAGTAAATTTTACATTTTCCTTTCCAGCAATGTATAATTTTCTCATAGGCCATTTCTTGATATTGTAGTGGTTCTTGGTGTCTTGGTTGTCCCACAAGCACAAAAAGCAACAGTATTTTGTGAATGTACCCTGTAAATCTGTAAGTAGTAAGACAACTTTTAAATCACAGCACATCTGCCCCTCATAATCTTTATATTTGATTCCCTCCATCAGCAAAGCCATACTTTCATAAGTTTCCCTCATGTCCACCACATGCACCAAAATCACTGATGGAAGTTTGTTGCCATTATGAAATAGCACTGCTTTTAAGCTTGCTTTAGCTAAATCAATAAATATTAGTAGTTAGGGGGTCTTGATAGTACAGAGCTGCTATTGGTTGGATTTGGTCACGTGACCACTCCTCCTTCTCTCTGATTGGCTGTTGGTTTTCCCCCTCCCCC
>CABEEJ010010074.1:0-15673 GCA_901482245.1 Timema douglasi
ATGTAACACTCATGTCGAACTTTTACCGTGTGCGTTCTGCTAAATAAGAACAGTGCGTTCCAAACTTCAAACTAAGTGTTTAATATATACATTTCCAGAATAAAACTAATGTGAAGTTACATATTATCTAACAACTATATAATAGTTTACAATTGTAGTACAAGGTTCATTGCTAATGTCTATGGTTTAATAAGACAGCATAAATCCTAGATATCTGAATTAACGTCAGATTAAGTTACAAAATTACTATACAAATTTACATAATAAAGAGTCAAGCCTAACTTATTTTCATGTATTTAACTCCTCCAGTCTATATAATGGTCTGTCCAATAGCCCCTTTTCAACTGCTTCATCAGTCATGTATTGGTTCTCTTAAGGCTTACCGGATGTTGAACAGCTTAACTCTTAAATGAGTAAGATTCTTCTCAAAGATCAGTAACCTGTGAACAGGAAGGTTGTAATAAATATAGTCAATAGCTTGCGTAGTCCGGTGCTCATGTATATTTTTGTTCTTGATTAAAGATTGTGTTGAGACATAGTTCACTGTATCGAAAATATATACAGCTACCTCAGTGAGTATCTGAAATCTCAACGAGTCCCTTTGTTGTAGATCAGTCATTATTCTTTTGGATTACAATCGCACGTGGTAACAAGTTTTTTAAGTCCATGAGTCCGCATCTTATATGAGATTCAAAGAGGGCATGATTTATATGTTTTACTACCTCAGTGGTACTGATTGCCTTGATCCTTTTCATTGATGGTAAGTGCTGTGAGCAACCTATGTCACATGCTATCGAAATATCCAATATAGATTGTCAACAAGAACGATCCTTGGTTTAAGGTGATGTAGGAGGCAATCTCTAGAATTTCCTCGTTTTTGTTGCCTAATTGTAGCACCATGTCGTCTGCAGACGTGATAACATAACAGTATTCCTCTGTAGAGAGTGAATAATATAAACAGTACTGGACCTAGGCCTGATCCTTGAGGTACAACTTTTTATTATTGTTAGGTTAATTCACAGGCTCCCTAGTTGTGTGATTATTATATTTTGACACAGGCATTCAACTGCCTTGCTACAGTCGTGGAAATTACTTGTTATGGTGATCCAATAACCACGATAGTGTTTGACTTCTCACAAATGAAGCCGTGTTACCTTTGGGTGGACGTTTATTCCACTTAAGATGCTCCACCATTAGGTAATTTCAATGTATATTTTTATTGTAATGCTCAATTTAATATTTTAATCACACAACACAAATAATAGTATTTCATCCATTTCCGAGTAATTTATAAACAACTTTATAATATAAGTAACATTTTGCGTGTACATCCACCCACTTTAGGTCTATTAGACAGACTTTGACATACTATAACGCTACCTATTGAGAGTAGAGTAAAGCATTTATTTGACAGGTGTGGAAACAGCTACAGATTTTAACCAATCCTGTTCTGTTACTGTTTTGGAATAACTGCGTTGGACCAATGCTGAGAAAGAGCTGAAGTTATAGGCGGCAAAACAATGCCGGCCATCTTGCGGATAGTTACTGTGAGAGTGAGCGTGAAGAATTAATTAAGAAGTGAACTTCCCATGTGTGTGTTAATTAATGTACTTTTTTGTTTGTTTATTGTTCTAACTTAGTGTTTAGTAGAAATTGTGTAAATACTTTCACGGAGATGGCTGGTGATTGACTTAAAGAAATTTGGACAATAATATGAGGTAAATAAACAATTTGTTATTCTAGTAGTTTGACATCTAAGGTTATCTTAATTGATAATGACTTTTCACCGTGTTTTACAGATAAGTATTTGTCTAGATAAGATGATACGCGAATGAGTTTATCGTGTTAAATGTGTCATTAATAAAGCAGCTGGTTGATAACGATAGGAAATATTATTTTTGTATTAAATTCTTTATTAACCAGTGCTGAATTAAAGTATAAATGTCTGAACCTAGTTGACAGAATCGTTTATTTGACGACAAACATATAAATGATTAGTTTTTTTTAATATGAATGTTTAACAAATATCTTAGAAGCAGTTTGAATATCACCTAATTTTATAATAGATATCATACATAAGCTTATTTTGAAGAAAAACACTCCAGTTAAAGTAGTTGCGGTGTTTTAAACGACTCGTCTCTAATTAAATTTGGGCATGGATGATTTTCCTGGAGATTCTCTCTGAACAAAGAAATACTTTGCTGCCGAGGTATTTTTGTCCTATCAATGCTCATTTTGGTTCAATTTACAATGGAAAATACCACGCAACCAAAGTCCCTTTTACACTCTTCAAAACCATCTTACAACCTTATTTCGGGATTGGCTCCCTTCCCAGACGATTATTGTTTTTTTTGTTGTTTACCAAACACATATTAGGCCTTTCTATTTTATATTAATATAATAAACCTATTCCATTATAATCCATACATTCATATTATTACGATTTAAAGTGTGTTACCCATGCATTTAGTATGAAAAAGATGAAGTGTGGTTTTGAATCATACTAGTAGATAGGTTTTAAGTTATTTTTGTGTGTATAGGCCTACCACATCTTACTACCCATTTGGGCTATTCACACTAGTGGAGTGGGAATGAGGAAGGTATTTTTTATGGAGAAAGTGGGAAACCAATCAGGAAAAACAACTTCAGTAAGCCCAAGTGGGATTCAAACCATCTCTACATTGCCAGCTGTCTAGTCTTTCCCAAGAGTGACACCTTAGACCACTCTCCTGCTCATTGTGGAGGAGCACACATTTTACGGTATACCCTTGTATCTCCCTAATCCATCATCACAATTCGCTCCTAAAAAATAGCTACCGACATTATTTTGTGGACTTATAATTCACAACGCTATTGGCATGGTTAGATACATAAATATTGATATTTGATGCATCGTTTTATTCATTAACTTTAGTTATATAGACTACCAATACTGTGACCATTAGTTGAGGAATGACATTATTTTTAAATTATCCTCTGTTATTTTTTGAAAGTCAAATACATAGACCTAATTCTTTCTTTAAAAATTCTGAGACCTTTGGTTGCCAAGGAAAATATCATTGCTTCCTGATTGCACTAAGAAAACCAAAATAAAGTACTTGTATTCTTATAAAAAGAAACTACCACGCCAGGGAAAAATGATTTCTTCTTCACATTATATTCAAGTATACAAATAACTAGTGTAGTACCCTACCCAAAACAACTTTGAAAGTCATTTTAAATATCTCACATATTAATTATTTACAATTGCCAAGCCCTTGTGGAAAACTCTATTGTAACTCATAACAGGCTAAGGGATTTTTTACATTGGACATAGAAGAAAGATTTGTATGTATTTTTTTCATGCTTCAACTTTTAAACATTTTTATAATCCATTTTATTGACACAGTAAGAAGAGTGACTGGGGCACTACATTTGACAGTAATACATCTGACACAAACAGATAATGGTATCTACTCTATTCAAAGGTTAAGCATTTTAATCTCTAACCTCTAGAGTCATTATTTTAGTTTATACCCATTTTTAACTTCTGATAAGTAATGATTAGGGCCATGCTCCAAAACTCAAGTCTCTTTATGTTGTACAAAGTGTATAAAAATTATCTTAATTAATATAATAAATTAATGCTACAGACTTTGTTTATTAGAACCTTAATCTCTTAGAGTTTACAACCAGTGATCATATCTGGCCTTTCACCCAGCTGGCTAGTACCAGTTTATGTAATGTAAATAGTTCTAGTTTGGTAAAATAGTTTTTTAATATTTTCATTCAAAAGACAACTTAGTGTGATTAAACAGTTCATATGGTACTTAAAATTATGTGTCACTTCAGGCTATTTGTTTCTTGTTTTGTCTTAATTAATTTATATAATCCAATACCGTCATAATAATTTTGTTTTAATTATAATAACCTAAACATACATTTAGGTACTACAAAGTTTTTCACAAATTGACATATCTGACGGCTAGGAAAAGCTACTATAAGTAGGCTATCTACTTTCATGTACTCACACATCAGGTCATGTGATCTGCAGCTGTCACTTTTTATAAATATTATCAATACCTTTAAAATAGCACTAATAAAAGAGTTAAATGTTATCAATGCTGACCACAAAAAAAGTTAAGGTATTTTATAAAATATGCTATAAATTTCTGTTCTTAAGTAAATCAAGGTATAGCTTATTTGGGAAAATTAGGCCTATTCTAAATAGTTATAAACTCAAGTTATAAAACTAGAAATAAAGCTCTAAACTTTTAAAAATGCAACTAGTGACCTGACTAATATAATATCCAGGTGCAATATTGTGTCAATAGATGGATATCAGCGGCTTAGTCTACCTTAATTCATACACACAATATAAGAGCTAGACTCATTCAGAGAAAGATAGCAAACTGTTTCACATCTAATGTAAATTTGATCCTGGCTAGTGATCGGGGGTTGGCAGCCACTGAGCTCACTAAGCACATGCCCTAATGTCGGGAATAAAAATAATCTGATTAATCCTCCCCCACCCCAACCGCCCAATCTACTCTGCTTTCATTTTTTATTATTAGTTTCACTTAGCTCTTTCGTTCAACACTAATTAATTAACTCTAAGCCTGCCTCAGGGGTCTTGGAGTAAAGTGCTCACCTCAGGACCCGATTTTTGTGGGCGCAAACCCAGCCAATGTCGATGAATTTTTCTTGTGTAACACAACTGTCTTTGAAGGGGAAATAAAGCCGTCGGAGCCATGTCGATTGTGGCATGTAAAATGACCCTAGAAGGTATGTGAAAATACCTTTCCCGGCAAAATTGGTAGGCCCTTTCGTTTTCATTCATAGAAATTCTTGTGTGCTGATAAAATCAAAAAGTGCATATATTAAACAACTCAAATAACTTAAGTTAATAGAAATTAATTTTAAGGAATAGGAATGGTGTCTACCATCCGGAAAAATCAGGGAAAACTGGAATTAGCCGGGAATTTGAAGTGGTTGCTGAAAAACATGAATAAGTCAGGAATTTAGTAAATTAAAAAAAAATATCCAGGAAAATGTTGTTTTACTCAAAATATGAAATATAATAATCATTAAATCAGTAAATTACAATGTTATTCAGACTGTGTTTTGTTTGTAGCTATCTAATATATTTTATAATTCTTAGTAGACTTTGTTAATACAAATAAGAAAAACTTTATTCAAATCTTAAAACTTATTATTCTTAAAAAAGATTAACAAAAACTGTGGTGGGACAGAAGGGTGTGGACATACTTTTGAGTCGGGAATTTTAGGAAATGATCAGGGAAAAAGTCGGGAATTTCATTGGTCAAGTTGAGTAGACACCACGGGAACAGTAGCTAAGAGGAAACATACTTGCGCTAGTATGGAGAGAGGATGGGAAAACCACAGTAAGGACTCATGTGGAAAACTATCCCCATTAACTACACCTGACTTAAGATTCGAACCTCAACTTCTCCATACCAGCATTCTATTATGATTTTAGCACTTTATATCACATGAACATAACTCTGTGTGTGTGTGTGTGTGTGTGTGTGTCTGTGTCTGTGTCCACTTTGATCATTCTGTGCATGGTGGAGTTTCAAATATGTTATTTTGTGTTTCCCTTCTGAGCAGAAGTGGAAAGCAAGTGTTCTTTCATTTAACACTTAGTGAAACAATTATTCTTCCGTCTTGCTCAAACAGCTGTTAAGTAATGACCTCTGCCTGACTTGCCAGAAACACCTGCACATCCTATAGTCTCAAGGACATGACTTTTAAGGTGGTGTCTGCCACTTTATAATTGTTATGAACTTTTGGAGTTGTTGGGAAAATACTTTGCTCTCCCATTTTACAGTCCATAGTTCTTGAATAAGCATTTTTGGGAACCTTCCACATTATTTTCTTTGATTATGTACTTTAATACTATACATTTATAAGAAAGCAAGTAAAGTTTTTTTTTCTCCATAAATGAAAGTATTTGTAGATAATAGCCTTGTTCCCATTTACATTAAAACATGGTAGCTACTACTGTATTACTATTAAAACTACGAGGTACTGTCATAAACTCAAACATCATAACTTGTTCTGGAAATGCCACTTTTGATAAATACTATTAATACTGACACAACAAAATTAATTTTAGTATCATAATAAACCACAAAACGGTGACCTGGTGGTCTAGGGGTAAGGTGTCGGACTTCTGTGCTGGCGGCCGGGGTTCAATCCTCGGTCCCGGCACAGCTTTATCTGATTACCAAACCCTTCCTTCACCTCTGACAAGACATCTTGTGAATGTGGGGAATGCCAGGCCTCCACCGTGGTTCGGATTCCACGTTAAACTGTAGGTCCTTCATTTCATCTCATAATCACCTTGCCATTACACATTAGCGTAAGTGCGTATAACCCGAACGGGTAGTAAGAAGCTAATAATAATGATAATAAACCACAAAAAAAGTTTGTATTTTCTTAAAAAATACTTTCCTACTCTAACTATATGGCTTAGTGGTGATTTTAAATTATGAGAAAACTGTAAACTAATAGGACATAAAAAGATATATAGGCTATACAAAACATGCATGAGAGTAAAAAAAAATCATATTTTAATGAAAATATATGAACCACATTACAAGCAAAACTAATTAAAATTCTAAGGTTGTTTTAAAGAATTTATATATATATTAGATTCAAATTAGGTTAAGTTTAAAAAAAGGCCTCTATTAAGGATGTTACATGGGTGAGTACTGAAAGCATTGCAGCTGTTTCGGAATTCTGGATTATTTGCGAAGTGGT
This sequence comes from Timema douglasi, assembly GCA_901482245.1. Classification (NCBI taxonomy): domain Eukaryota; kingdom Metazoa; phylum Arthropoda; class Insecta; order Phasmatodea; family Timematidae; genus Timema; species Timema douglasi. Next base: position 6,766 of record CABEEJ010010074.1, read on the forward strand.
TTGATATTTCTTAAAATGGCTTTCAACAAAATTTAGACTTAAGTTTTGACCAGTTAAAGAGCTTAACCTTTAAATTTAAAGTTTAAAAAAAAAAATCTGGTAGCTTATATAAAACCTTAAAAAAGACTCCCACACATGCTTCAAATTCAAATTTTCTGTTGTGACCCTATCAAAACATGACTTTATTTGATAGAGGATGGCTAGTTCTAGGTCTATATTGTATTAACTTAAATCTCAGAAGTACAAATATTGGCATAAAGCGTAGTTGATTTTTTTAAATCTTAACTTAAAATTTAAACTTAATAACCAGATAGGGACCTGTTGATAGCTTTCACCTACAGTTTGTTTGGTGAAAACCATATTTAAAAATATAAAACTACTTCAAAAATGCGAGATTTCCAAACGCATAAAAAGCCCTCCCCATGTAACAGCCTTAAGTTAATAAACTCTTTTGCATACTCCATGTTGAAAACCACACCTATAGATAATTATCTTCTAATGTGTAGTAATTGTATTCCCTCTCATATTGCATTCTCAAAGTGAGTTTTAGAAAGGTTTCAGTAATAACGTTTCAATAAATATAATATATTAAGTTTTTTCATGTCAATGTTGGAGGTCCTCATAATAGCTAATTTATCACTTTTTCAGTGTTGCCATTGAGCAGGAAAACAGGAAACTATGCATTAATTTTCTCTATAATAGAACTCTGAAAAAATCCATATATTTTCTAGAGGCATCACATTTATTAAAATTTCCAGCAAGAACCACTTACAATAGCTTTTCAGAGGCATCTAATCCTTTAAAAATCCAGGAAGGATCACTCTAAATGCCTTCTGGTGTATCCAAATTTCAAAAAATGCCAAGGTTTGGACTACTCTAAATAGCTTTAAGAAGAGTCTTTTCAAAATGTTTCCGGACAGGAACCTCTCAAAATAGATTTTACAGGCATTCAATTTTCAAACATTTTCCCAGGTTGAGTTACCGGAGCGCCCTTTAACTTGGAGGACAATATGTTTTTAAACTTTTTACAATCCCCCACACCGCCACCCCATATAAAAATAAGTTTCCATCACCACTGGGTGTAGCATATTTGTATACACAACTCTTCTACTTTCTGATACAAACCTTAAAAAAATGTGATAAGGATGATTTATGGTTCCATGGTTGTACCCAGATATGTTTTTTTATTAAGAAAGGAGGGGTCCTATACATTATGGCTTATGGGGAGTCTCTCAACAGAAGATGGGTAGGATCTTTTTACAACAAAAACTCATCTTGAAGTAATTTATAGTTTTTCAAGACATAGTAATTATGTCTTGAAAAAACTTTAAACCTAATTATTAACATTATAGATGGTAATAATTGTGTGGGACTCCAATAGTCCACTAACCTAGGCTTTGAATAGAAATAACTTGCTACCAATACTTGCTTAAGTAGACCTAAAGTATGATGGCATGTTCAACATACCTTTTGCAAAACATTTTCATTCAGAATCATTTGTTCAAATACTCAAAATCGGAGGAAAAGCCTTTAAAAAAATAAATTATTTCTCTGCCAGAAAAACCGAGAATTAAGATGGAATTTTATTCTTGAGTTTGAGTGGCCACTTTGTTTTAGAACTTTTGTTTTCCTGTAGAAAAGGTTAATATACCTGTATGCTAAGTATCCATTGACTACAGGTTAGCTTGAGAAGTTATAGAGAACTATTCTGATGAAGAAACACCTGCTTTAAAATTATATCAAACACATGCTTTGTTTATTTAAAAATTTCATGGGTGGTTTCAATACAGACCACATATATTTTTGTGCTGTAGTAATAAGGCTAAGGCTAAATATTTAATATTTATTTTTTGGCTTCTTTAATCTTCACTGCGCAGATTGGTAGGCAGCTGCTCTTCATCAAACCGTAGCTGAAGCTATTGCCTTAAGCTGGCTATAGTTATTGGTCTCTATATCACCCATAATCCCTTCATAAAACACTAGTCATGGCATTCCTCTTCATATTTTACTCTTCAATTTACTTGATAACCATTCTCACAATCCATCCTATCTATGCCTATCCAGCCATCTCTGTGTTGTTTTATAGGTGTATCATTCTTGCTTCTTTGATTTAATCATGCAAACACCTCATGATTACTAACTTTATCAGACCATGATATTTTCTGTAATCTTCTTTAGCACCATTTTTCAAACACATTGAGCTAAGAGTGAGTAATAGGTTGGTTCATCTTTCATATCTATAGAGGACCACACTTTAAACCAGGGGTCTACAACCTTTTTGATATTGCGGGTCTTCCGGGTTTACAAAATTAAAATTGGGCCAGTTTGGAAAATAAATATTGAGCAATAAATTTTAACTTTATACTTATCATAAAGTTTGGTATATTTTTATGAACACGTTTATTTGTTTGTTGAATCTTTTGTGGGCCAGATAAAATCAGTACGGAGGCCTTTTTTCCTATCTATGTTCTTTGAATTCAAACACTGCCTCTTTTTGCAGAATGTCTGTTTAGCTTGTGTTATTCTAACTTATTTGTCAGTTTCAATTCTTCAATCTGATGTGTGCTTACTTTCAAAGTGAAAGTATCAACCTGTTTTAGTGGTTTTTCTCATTTTGCCATATTCATCCCAAGAGGTTTTCTGCTACATATCATCACTAGCTGTAATATTATATCATCCCATGATCTACAACCAATTTAATGTAGGATGTATTTTTTCTGATAGGACACATCCAACCCTAATGCTGGGAATTGATCAGGGTAAAAATAAAGAGAAGTGTGTTAAACCACTCATGCATCTCATGCACTCGTGCTCCTTATTGGTGCTTGAAATCTAGATCACCTGCCTACAAATTGAAAGACTACATTTTGGAACGCCAAGACCACAAGCCTAAAATATATTGTTCCAATGGTCAAGGATATTTTTATTGCACGGAAGAAATGGGACAAAATTTGGGAAGGGCTGCAGGTTAAGGAAAAAATTTGAGAATTTGGGGATGAAGAAAATCTCTGAACGGATTGGAAAGGAAGATACACATATTAATTTGATTGAGAGGGGAGGGGGCTATAAAACTGTGAATAGGATTGGTGTCAAGATAAACCTTTGAAAAGGATTGGGAGGAACATAAACCAAAGAGGATTGGAGAGAAGATTAACCTGCGAGAAGGATTGGGAGGAAGATAAAATCATGAGAATGTTTTGGATGAAGCTATACCTATTAGGAGAATTGGGAAGGAATATGAGTGTAACCTTCCCTTCCCACACCCCACCCTCTCCGTTGATTCGATTATTTAGATATCCTAAGACTGCAGAATTTGACATAGTCCTATAAATGCAAATAATAATATGTTTTATTGACTTGCTATGCATCATCTACAAACTATTATGTCAAGAAATATTTATTAGGATCATAGAAATTAATGATTGAATTCAAGATTAATGACTGAATTTGATATCTTCCTTTTCCTCTTCATCTTTTGAGAGCAAACTTTGTAACACATTCATATTGTCAAGTCTTTATCCAGCAACTATGTTACATAATGTCCAATTCCATATACAAAGAGGTTAACATTGACCTTGACCATGAGCTGTGTTCATTCCGTTACCTCCCTTTCTGTGTGCTCGCTTGTGCTAGGCGTGGACCAGTATTGTCTGATCGCTGTAGTAAGAGCCTTATCTGATATTAGTTGCTTGATTTATATTGAAGGGGACACTTCAATTTTCATAAGAGATTTAGACAAGTTACTAGATCTACTTTCACGTATTAATACGCCAGGTCATGCTATATAGTCCAACAGTCATAGGAATAACCTTATCTCACCGCTATAACAATTACTCTACCTAAATTTTCTAACGAATTAACACTTGTCACATCTTTTAGAAAAATACATTTTTTTCCAGTCAACATTAATATTATTATATTATATATTATTAGTATTATTTTATAGGTAGGGATAATATCTATCAAAAGTGACAGACAGATGCAGATCACATGACTTGATGTATGAACACATGAAAGTAGATCTATTAACTTTTTTTAACTGTCAGGTATGTCCATACGTAAGAAGATTTGACTATAGATCTACTTGCACAAGCGCACGGGAATCGCTTTTAATATAATTATATTATCCCTACCCATAAAATAACAGTAATAAAAGATTAAAATGTTATCAATTTTGAATTTCCTAAAAGGCTCCTATGAAATTGTACTGAGTAGGTAGGTATCTAGAGTGTATAAAAATACTTTATTTTTATTTTACAGTTGACAAAATGTAGGTAACTGTATTATTTTGGTTATTGATACGATTAATCCAAATTAGAGGGGTTGTTGAATATGTCACACCCCTAATACAATATCTACTAACATAACTCTTATTTTAAAGTAGAGTTTAAAGATCAAGACTTGAATTATTTCTGTTGTGATGAGTTGGAAACTTATTTTTACATGTAAAAAATTATATCTATTTTTTCGCCGCATCTTCTTATACGTTCGGGCTATACACACGTTACTCACGCAAACGAGATGCATAATTTTCGATGTCACTTTTGACATTCAAATTCGAAAGTATTTATATTTGTCAATAATGGTTGCCTTAGCCTACATTTTTTTAATACATTTTAGAAATATTCCTCCAATTACTAGCATTTTATACAGTTGTCTTCGTTTTTTTTCTTCAATTTTCTCTGGAATTGTCATATTTATATCATGATATAGAAGCTACCAGCTTTGAGCAGAATAGTTATTTTTAGATTAAATAAATATGTCAAGTATGTGTAATATTTACTATGCTTTCTACCTCATACCGCGATTTTTGGTTGTTTCTATAAAACTGAACAAATACTGTTGAAACTTCACTTAATGTGTTGTAAACATAGGCTTAAGGCGGGGTGCTATTGAGAGCGAGTTTAGTGCATTATTTTGCAGTTTTTATAGCACAAACATCTTTTGGCCAAAATAAATCAAATATTTATTTTATAGAAACATAGAGTTTTGTTTTATGCACATGCTAACATCAACAATTGTTGAATATCTGTCATGAGCATAGCAGCATTTGGTGACAAACTTTTTTTAAACGAAGAGAAAAGTTTGTCACCAAATGCTGCCATGCTCATGACAGATATTCAACAACTGTTAATATTAGCATGTGCAGAAAACAAAACTCTATGTTTCTATAAAAGAAATATTTGATTTATTTTGGCCAAAAGATGTTTGTGCTATAAAAACTGCAAAAATTACTGCCCTAAACCTACTCTCACTAGCACTCCACCTTAAGGTAAAAACAGTACGGGGTGGACAATCTTGGAGTTAAAACCCTACCGCTTCCCCGCCCAACTTTCTTACCGTATACTATATCGTTTGGTTTTTAGTTAATCTGGATAAAGACGGAAAATATTGTCAACATTTTGAAAATATTTTTTTTATTCATACATTTTATGTTCAAAAATGGCCGAAGTTGAAATATTTGTTTGCCGCACATATCATTAGTAAATAAGTAATATCTTGCCATTAATAAAAATTGATATAGCATAGCAATTTATAATTGTTTTTAATACCTTTGTTTGTGGAGCCCCTAGGTTGCTAGCTCCTGTCGTCCTCCCTATGATGGGATGGAAGGGGACGCGAGAAAAGGCCAGTGCTTTTGCAGTTTTTTTATAGCAAACAATTCTTGGCCAAAATAAATAAAGTATTGCTCCAGCAGCGACGTTTAGAGTTTTAATTTTCTTTACATGTTGATATCAACAGTTCCTGAATATCCGTTATGAACATAGCGGTATTAGCCTATATGACAAACTTTTTAAATGAAAAGAAAAAGTTGTCATTAAATTCCAAAACACCTTTGACAGATATTCAAGAAATTTGATGTCAGCATGTGAAGAAAATTAAATTCTATGTCTATACTGAAGCAATCTTTTATTTATTTTGGCCAAAAAAAGTTTTGCCATAAAAACCGCAAAAGCACTGGCCTTTTCTCGTGTCCCCTTCCATCCCACCTCAAATCCGGGTCTGGAGCAATCTAAGGATTAGCGACATTGCCAGTATTCACTGCTACGCCCGAAAGGTAGTTTTTAACTACCGTGAAACTGTTTCACTGGTCTAAATTCCAATGTATTCTAAAAGAAAAGAACAACCGCTTGGTCCTGTTAAGTTATCAGGTCGACTCATTTCCTTAGAGGCTGCTGGTGCTGACACCTGCCGCCAACGACCGCGGTCACAAGGGGTTTTGATGTTTGCTAAAATCCTAAACATTTTAAACATCTAGGTTTTCTAAAAGTTAGAGCTATACGCACTAATTACGCTAATGTTTTGTTAACGAGAAAGGTTTAATTTAGAATAACTGTGGACAAATTTGCGTGGATGGGGAGTGGAAAACCATTTAGGAAAAAATAGCCTTGGTACACTCAAACGGGATTAAAACCCTGATCTCTCACCCCCCACACTCCCCTTCATCATTGGCGATCCAGTCTATTACCAGTGATGCCTTAAACCAAGTGTCGGCAAGCTTTTAAATATTGTGGGCTGTATGGTGTTCGAAAAATTTGGTGGGCTAGCCTAGAAAAGATAACGAGCAAAAAATTTCAACTCTATATTTCTCATTATATTGATTATTAGTCTATTTTTGTGGATACAATATTATCTTTGCTAAATCTGTTGTGGGCCAGATGAAATCAGTCGCTGGGCTGAATCTGGCCCGCGGGCCTTAGGTTGCAGACCGCTGCTTTAAACCATGCGACCGACGAAGCGGGTACGCAAATTGTTTGTTTTTTCCTAATTTCAAGATTTAATTTTCTTTTATGTAAAACAAAAGATGGTGGATTCAGAAAAACGCTTTGCGAGTGTCCTTCCTTGATGACGAATTTCCTAATATACTTGTCACTTTTACTGGTCAAGAGCGACCGAAATCTTATTTATTTAGCACCTTGTATTACTACCCGTTCGGATAATACGCTTATGTACTAATTACACTAATGGGTTGGGATTTGGGAACGTTGAATTTAGAGGAAGTGAACCCGTATTTGCGTGGAGTGAGAGTGGAAAACCATCTAAGAAAAACCTCCCCCCAGTTCACCCGAATGAGATTCGAGCCTCGATCTCCCCGTCCTCGGCAGTCTAGCTCAACACGAAACTCGGTCGTTAGCTAACTACGCCACCATGGTGGTGGGGGAGGCTAAAGCTGTCTAGTCTAAGGCAATAGGATGAGAAGGGTACATTTTAAGGGCCTCTCCCCCATTAGAACCGCCCCCATACTTTTATATTTTTTTGGTGGGGGGTTCTCTGGTAGGTAAGTGCGGGACCTCGTGGTAAAGTACCCCAACAGAAAATTTCAAAGATTTATTTACAATTAAATTCCTCTTCGAGTATTTTAAACATAATTGGGGTTTAGACTTGTAGGTGCAACTAGTCTGGACATTAAACAGGAATACAAATATAAATAATTAATAATACTATGGAGAGGGGAAAGGGTTGAACTTTCCATACCACCCCCTTCTTTTGGTACGGCCTTACCACACCCGCACGAAAAGCTGGGAACTATAATGTGGCTAAGCCCGCACCATGGTTCAACGTTGATGGGGATGGATATCTGGCCTCCTGGGCTGGTCAGGTATGCTGACCGTTAATCTAAGACCTATCATGTCGTCTATAATGTAAAACAAGGCTCACGTGGCAACGCCTCGCCCGTGTTTCTACTTACCGGACACCAACCTGCGATAACAATGACAAAACGGTTGATAACAATAGACAATACTGACTAGTTCTCTTTTTGCACCTTTCATTGTTGTCTTATCGCTCGCTGTTAATACAAGCAAGCGCGGACGGTAAGTCAATAATACACATTGGCGCACTCCATTTCCTCAAGATCGCAGATCATTTTCAATTAAAAGCTTGAAGCTTGTGGAGTGTGATAATTAAAATAAATACCAATAAAGATGTTTCGAATCATAGGCTACATTTTAAACAAAAATTATGACTTGCTTTTCAAAATTTGCACCGTCACACGCATTAAAGGTGCCCCAAATTTAAATAAAATAGAGAAAGAATAGCTTTGTCAATATATTATACAAATCTCCCCCCCGCCCCCTTTCCACCCAGAATAAAATTTGTATGTTCGATACTTATGATACCTACTTTTTTTTAGCGCCGCGTCTTACTACCCGTTTGGGCTATACGCTCATGTACTAATTACGCTAATGGTTTTAGGGATTAGGAAGGTTAAAAAAGGAAGTGCACCCGCATTTGATTGAGTGAAGAGTGAAATTTTTTTTTGGAAAACTAACCTCAGTAGACCCGAAAAAGATTCGAATCTCGATCTCCCTGTCATCGGCAATCTGGTCTACTGTGAGAGTAGCGCCTTAGACCATGCAGCCACCGAAGCGGGTGCTTATTAATTGGGCAATATTTTATCACCTTAGTAGCGGTTATCTTTGACACGATATCAAAGAGTATCGAAAGCGCACGAGAGGGAAAACCTCACATCAAATGCCCACGAAGGTATGGATAAAAAGTGCACAGGAAAAAAAAACTCTATAATTTGAAAACGTATTGTATTGTAAACAACCCCCACACTCTTTACAGTAATTGCATTACAATAACAACTACAGGGATCAAAGCCCTTACTCCTTACAATTATTAGAATTCGTCCGGGTATTACATTTAAAAGTGTCATTGTGGCGCCCGTTCTGGTTTCGGAATTCGAACCAAATCAAATTGGTCTAGAGACTTGACGTGACCACAGTTCAGCCCTGACCTTAGTTAGTTGAACGTAGTCTACATATTTATTTACATCAGAGTTCTGGGCTCAATAACGTAAAGCTCGGTAACGTAAGATGATTATTATTATTATTAGCATCGCGTCTTACTACCCGTTCGGGTTATACGCACTTACGCTAATGTGTAATGGTAGGGTGATTGT
>CABEEJ010010075.1:0-15669 GCA_901482245.1 Timema douglasi
AGCGCAGCTCCGGTGAGGTGTTAGCACATGGTACTACTTGGAGTAGAGATTTGCCAAACCTCGAGATGTCCATCCGAATCTTAACACAAATAAATCTTACTACCCGCTCTCATTTAAAATATCGTAATTTTGAATAAAGATGTGAATAATATATTATTGAGATGTATAATTCCATATCATTACAACACGGTCTAAATTTCAAGCTCATTTGTTCTGGTTTACAGGTGACCAAGGAGGTCGGGCTTCAAAGCCCGTCCGGGTTTATTGTGACTTTTGTTTCCCCAAATGGTTTCTCACTCTTCCTGCACGAAAAGGTGGGTACATTTCCTCAAAAATGCTATCTACCTCATTCTTAACCCACTAGTGCAATTCATATGTATGCTTAAAACTCGAATGGGTACCCAGACGTGGTGTAATTTTTTATTTATGTATTATCTCTATTAATGCACGGTACCAGCCATGTCAGTGACGACCTTGATCACGACAGCACGCAGTTGGAGCTTAAACTGCGCGTCACTGATGTGTCAGATTAGCTATTGGCACTGCCACATGTTGTAGCTTCCGGATCTTTCTAACTTTCCATTTCCTGCAGTTTCGTCAAACTGTGAACTTTGATGTCGTAGTGGCCTCATTCACCCGCTAAGCATTGCACAGTGTCACAGTCTACGTCACGAACAGCGGTCAGAATTGACTTAATGACAACTTTCCTTGGGTTACTCAGATCTTGAAATAGCTTGAAACGGATGCACTGAGATCTAGTCCGAATCGGTTATTTATCGCTCATGGCCGTGTTAAAACTGCAGATGAAGGTAACACATTTTCTTAATTTGTGGATTTTTTTTTAACTTTTCACAAATAATAATTTTAAAAAGAGTTTTATTTTGTGCACGCGTATTACTACTCGTTGGGGCTATTCACCACATCTTTACACTAATAAAGTACGGACGTGGAAGGTATAATTTAGTAAGTTGCATTATTTATACTACTATAAAGCCACTTGGCTGACTCACTCACTGACATTAATGTTTACCCACTTCCAGATGAGCTAGAAACTTGAAATTTGGCAAACTTATAGCTTCTAGCCTGTAACTGACGGGAAAATTCCAAAAAGTAAAAAAAAAAAATTCTAACCCCCGGAAAAAAAAATCATAATGTAGGAGCAAATTTAAAGTCGGTGTGGACCTTTCTTTGGGTGTCTCTTGTGGCTAAACGGTAAGACCTATCAAAAAACGACTCTGTAATTACATTATTTTACATCGCCTTGCAAAGAAAACTCATTTGGGATTTGGGGGTGGAGCCCCCAACGATCAGAGTGAGTACTACTACACAATCTGACTTTCTTGCCATGCTAGTAGTAAGCTGCATATGTGTGGGACTCTGGCTCGACGACCTTGTTGTCTGGCTTGGTCCGAGTGTTCAAATATTACACCTTGTTTGAATGAATACTCAACTCTTTGTTTGTTTATCTCTCCAAGATAACGCTCAAGTTTCAACCTTCTTGTCTTGAACTTACCTCAGTTAGGATTCAAAGATTAATGACCGATTACATTATGCACTCTTAACAAGACGTCTCACGTTCTCTTCACTTCCAATGTTTACTCTAAGAACAGGGATTAAGTCTGGCTAGTATGGCTAAGATAGATAGAGAGAGAGAGAGAGATATCTTACACCTCACTTTGGCATTGTTGAATCATTTACACGGCCACTCTTCTGGAAGTATCTAATGTATATAAACACCCGTTTTTATTGTTAGTCAAGGGCGTAAAAAGTGTGGTTCGGGGGTTTCGGATCCCCCTTGAAATATGATGGACTCACCCCCAAGGAGGTTCAATATACGTAAAAAAACAACTTATTGGCTAAAATTATAGTAAAATTTCCTAGTGGACCTCTTATAAAAATGAGCTTACTACGCCCTTGTAATTTGGGGTACATATTTTTACAATTTTATTTGACTACCCATTTATCTTATCATCCTATTTTTTGTTATAATATTCTATCACTTGCTATGTATAAAAACAAACTCTATATTCTCTACTATTTCTGTAACACCTAAACTTATCACAATAAATTGTTATATTTTTGCACTGTTCGGCTTATAAGTATATTTATACAAATGGTGTTGCCACAATAAGGGTAGAATTAAGAGATAATGTACCCTAATTTGTGTTGAAGAAAATGAGAAACCATTTAGAGGAGAACACCCACAGTATATTAGTCCGTGATTTGAACCCCGACAAACCGGACTAGACTCGAACTTTAGTCCGCGCTACCAACAAAGAACTATCATTATTCATGGAAATTCGAACTTACTCCTAAGAGGCTATTCTAATCCTTATGTCCTTTTCACATTCTATATCCCAATGCTTCAAGGAGTTTCTTTGTCGAAATTTAAGTATGCAACCTGCAAGACATTGAGTAATGGCTGACTGCAGCACTACAGGCGCCGACCTATTTCGCTATAGCTGTGTGTAAACTCTACCGATGTTGGAAGCTGATGACACTTGCTACTGTTTCTACAAGTACTTGGCGTCGTTACCTACTTGATGACTTCGAAGCTATTTTGCGAAGCGGGTTGCATCTTATCTTGACGCAACTAGCTACTTCCATGCTTATAAGCCAATATACGAAATATATCAGAGATTTAGGTAATACCCTGAAATCAATGAGTTCCTTATCTTAGAATTTTATTTCCACACCCCTAAGACTAGTCTCAAATCAAAATGTTGATTTGGAAGATAAACAAATATATATATATCACTCTTGAATAGACATCAAATTAAATTTTTTTTTCACCCGCTTCAGTGGTCGCATGATCTAGTGCACTACTCTTGTGTTACACTAGACTGCCGAGGGCGGGAATTCATGGTTCGGTCCCAGTTGGGTGCACTGAAGTTTTCCCCCCTAAATGGTTTTACAATATCGCTCCACACAAAAGCTGGTGCAATTTATCTAAATTAAACTTTCATAATTCCTAGCACATAGGCGTACAACCCAAACTGGTAGTAAGACGCTTCAAACCTAGCCGGGGTCAATGTATTGTTCTTGAGCTATAAATATCCGTAGCACAACTTCCTTCGGAGGGGAAGTAAGGCTCCCATGTCGATTGTGGCATGTATAAGAACCCTGGAAGTTATGTGAAAATACGTTTACCAACAAAATTGGTAGGTCCTTTCTATTTTGCTCATAGCAATTCTAGTGTGTTAATATAATCAATTGATTCAGAAAGTATACGTCAAATGTCTTTTTAAAAAAATGAAAAAGTTCCGAACTTACTTCATTCATTATAATCACTCCTTGTTCAATATTATAACGCTCTTTACTACTTTATCTATAATGTTTGATCAAAGTGTGCCATAGATGTTTAATGTTATAAGCAGCCAATAATAATAATAATAATAATAATATCGTACTTGGTATCGTTAACGTCTCTCAAGTTACATTCTAATATTGTTGTAGACGCTTTGTGTGTGTGTGTTTATGTACAGTAAGTTTACGTTTCCATTTGACACTCAGTTTACGGACTTCCTTAAACGTTACTTAAGCAACAAACGCGAAATTTGTTTAACCTTTGGAGACTAAAATTAAAATACTTACATAGCTCGTATATTGGCTCTTCTACAATCAGTTGCACCCTCTGGTTATATATATATTTTTATAACTACTTAGACACTCAAAGTAATCCAGAATCTCTTAGTTTCAATAAACCTTCGGCCAAAAATAATGAGCCTGAAACAAGGGTTTCAACATGAGTTTTTGGTAATAGTAAATTAATTAAAGATATAGGTATTTTAACTAAAAAGCTAAAATTATTCCAAAATAAAAATGTAATATTAAAATTATATATTAACGTAAATTAAAAAGAACCGTTGAAAGTATTTAACTATAATATTGCTACCAACAAAGGAAATAAAGCAAGTAAAGTATAAATACTGCAAAATAAGTTTTAGCTTGTAATCGCTCATGCTGATGAATATTATGTGATGACTTATGTACACTTGTGTCATACAATATATTGGTGCACACGAATGGCAAGACAAATAATTCGTGATCTGTAATCTCCTACCCGAACTGCGGAATAAAAATTCCAGGTCGAGACCTGAGTCCTAATCTTACATTAAACCTTAAAATTATTTTTTTAAAGGGCAAATGAATTGTGTTTATTGTACATTTTTCTGTGAAACATGATAGTTTGTTATGCTAGGTTAGAAAACTGACAAAGCTAGTTAAATATGAAACGCTATATTCTTCTAAAATGCTTATTCATATTCGTTGGTAAAAAAAAAAAGTAAATAGATATATGAATAAAAGCTTACTAAGCTACTTAACTGCAATGCTGTACACAATGAACACTTCGAAAACCGTCACGAACACACCTGAATGATAGCCTACTGAATTAAAAATGTTATTGTCTCCATGCTTTATTTTTCAACTATAGAGTGCGCCTCCAATACATTATGGATTTGAGTTTGTCTATGATTAATTTGAATTTACCGATGCTTAATTAATCTAAAATATAATACAAGCTATATTAAAACAGTTGTTTATACTAGACTCATTTTTTAGTATATAAACACAGAAATAAGTTATATTTTAGATTATTTTAAAGTGACTGCCTCGATTATGTGTACATGGTGGGATGTCCCTAGGTCGAATGTAAAGGAGGGATCGGCTCGACTCAGACAATCGCCCGCTCATTATATCTGCATCAGACAGTACCCTTGGGCTCAAAATAGTTTCAAAAGTTAGTAATGGAGAGCTCATCTAAAAAAGAGAATATTGTTTTATCGTTTTAGTATGCTACGAGCTTAAAATGCGAACACGTTGATTTTTATTCACGATGCGTGTATATATCTCCCCGTCAATGATAATCCAGTCAAACACGCGAGTGACACGTTATACGTTCAAAATAGTACGTATAGAGAGAGTGTTTCATGATTATTTACTCATTTGAAAATTGATAATGTTCACATTTATAAGTATTTTCGAATGTCTTGTTAGATATTATTTGAACTTATGAACCTAATACCCAGGCACTTATCCAAGATTAAACTTTGTGGGTGGTCAGGGAGGATGAGGAGAGTCAGGAAAGAGGCACTTAATTATAGCACAAGCAGTGTGATAGCCACATATCTAGAATCAATATCCTAAGACCTGCATCAGCAGGTGCGCTATCTAAATGTGACCGAGCTCTTTGTTATGATCTTGACTTGATTAGTTATATCGTGTTTCATCAAGACAAGATGTCACCAAGTAAAACCTCTTGCCACAATCTTGACTTCACTTGTTTTATTATGCTGCAATTAGATATGATGTCACCAAGTAACTCTCCTTGCCACAATCTTTACTTCATTTATTATACTTCAATTAGATATGTCACCAAGTAACGCTCCTAATCATAAACTTGAATTACTTTGTTTGTTTCAGCTAGATATGATGTCGCCAAGTAACGCTCCTTATCATAATCTTGAATTCATTTGTTTGTTTCAGCTAGATATGATGTCACCAAGTAACGCTCCTTATCATAATCTTGAATTCATTTGTTTGTTTCAGCTAGATATGATGTCGCCAAGTAACGCTCCTTATCATAATCTTGACTTCATTTGTTTGTTTCAGCTAGATATGATGTCACCAAGTAACGCTCCTTATCATAATCTTGAATTCATTTGTTTGTTTCAGCTAGATATGATGTCACCAAGTAACGCTCCTTATCATAATCTTGAATTCATTTGTTTGTTTCAGCTAGATATGATGTCACCAAGTAACGCTCCTTATCATAATCTTGAATTCATTTGTTTGTTTCAGCTAGATATGATGTCACCAAGTAACGCTCCTTATCATAATCTTGAATTCATTTGTTTGTTTCAGCTAGATATGATGTCACCAAGTAACGCTCCTTATCATAATCTTGAATTCATTTGTTTGTTTCAGCTAGATATGATGTCACCAAGTAACGCTCCTTATCATAATCTTGAATTCATTTGTTTGTTTCAGCTAGATATGATGTCACCAAGTAACGCTCCTTATCATAATCTTGAATTCATTTGTTTGTTTCAGCTAGATATGATGTCACCAAGTAACGCTCCTTATCATAATCTTGAATTCATTTGTTTGTTTCAGCTAGATATGATGTCACCAAGTAACGCTCCTTATCATAATCTTGAATTCATTTGTTTGTTTCAGCTAGATATGATGTCACCAAGTAACGCTCCTTATCATAATCTTGAATTCATTTGTTTGTTTCAGCTAGATATGATGTCACCAAGTAACGCTCCTTATCATAATCTTGAATTCATTTGTTTGTTTCAGCTAGATATGATGTCACCAAGTAACGCTCCTTATCATAATCTTGAATTCATTTGTTTGTTTCAGCTAGATATGATGTCACCAAGTAACGCTCCTTATCATAATCTTGAATTCATTTGTTTGTTTCAGCTAGATATGATGTCACCAAGTAACGCTCCTTATCATAATCTTGAATTCATTTGTTTGTTTCAGCTAGATATGATGTCACCAAGTAACGCTCCTTATCATAATCTTGAATTCATTTGTTTGTTTCAGCTAGATATGATGTCACCAAGTAACGCTCCTTATCATAATCTTGAATTCATTTGTTTGTTTCAGCTAGATATGATGTCACCAAGTAACGCTCCTTATCATAATCTTGAATTCATTTGTTTGTTTCAGCTAGATATGATGTCACCAAGTAACGCTCCTTATCATAATCTTGAATTCATTTGTTTGTTTCAGCTAGATATGATGTCGCCAAGTAACGCTCCTTGCCACAATCTTGACTTCATTTGTTTGTTTCAGCTGATATGATGTCGCCAAGTAACGCTCCTTGCCACGACCTTGACTACAGCTGTGTTGTTTTACGCTAAATGTGATGTCGCAAAATAC
This sequence comes from Timema douglasi, assembly GCA_901482245.1. Lineage (NCBI taxonomy): Eukaryota > Metazoa > Arthropoda > Insecta > Phasmatodea > Timematidae > Timema > Timema douglasi. The sequence continues at coordinate 6,898 of CABEEJ010010075.1, forward strand.
CCAAATAAAACTCCGAGCCAAAGCACCAGAAAGTCACTTTCGTTTGACGTAAGTATTCACGCAACAGCAACAATTACTGTGCACATTTCATAGCTGCTTTTTATTCAAAACTATACTGACCGTTTCCTTCATTTGTTTGGTGAGCTGTGATGACTATTTCCGCCTTTATTTATTGGTTCATTGTTTTCTAAACACTTGTTTGTTACGTTCATTGAACCTTTGCATTTTAAGAAGGCTGCTTACTGGAACGCCGAGACGTTTTACATACGTCAAGAAATTCCCCCCTATTTCGGGAGTGATTCATTATTTAAAAATAGGGTTCAAGCCAAAATGGAGATGAACGAGATCAACATGTCCCTATGTAATTACAAATCTTACGAGTTACGTTGTGTGTTTTATAGTAACAAAAAATTCATGAAAAGGCGAATTAACTCATTTTTAAGTGCATTTCACGCGAAATAGGTCAATTATGATATTTAAGTACATGGTTAGAAACATAATATAACTAACTTTCTTCGATCAAATAAATCATTTTTGCAAGGTCACAAAAGAAAATGTTAAGTTAATTGAGGAGTGTTTTAGTGCTTTAAAAGCTTCAGAACTGTCATTTCCATAATAATACCATATCGTGAGAATATTTTTCCACACTTAAGCGGTGCCCTTGAAATTAATTTCTTATTTGAGATTAAATGGTAACTTATGTTACGTTGATATAGATTAAAAAGATATCAACAGGGTTGATACTCATCTAGAAAAATGGGGTAGATCTAAAACATTTAGGGAACTTTGTGGGGCAGAGAGAATGGTCAGAAGAATTTTAAATAAGTATCAAACAATTTAGACATTTCTGCATTAAATTTCTGAACATAATTTGGAAGGGCATAATCCAATATGAACTAATCTTATCTTTGATTTTGTGAGGAACACACATTGATTTTTAATAATCCCTTTGTCAAGTATCTAATAAAATTGATTTATTGAACTCAATTTTTATTTATTTCTTTGTAGTTATAATACCGCGTAAAAGCATAATTTTTGGTCTAGGAAACCTGGAAAAGTTGTAAAATTTAAAAACTTTTAAAATGTATCAACCGTGAGAACTTAATTCTATGTGGCAAAACGATGGGGGTTTTTTACACCCCAACTTACTGATTATCTGGGCTATACGTATAGTATTAGATAATAGATTTCTTAACCTTTACAATTGATTTGAGCTCCTTGTTGAAGCGTGACTTTATTTTGAAAACTGTGTCTTCTTTGTAGTAGCGAGGGTCTAAACGTCTACGTTGTATAATATGGTCGTAAGATAGGTTATACAATATATTTTAATTACATGTAACCAAGATGTGGATGCATTTTCGCGATTGAAGGGGTCGGGGGGAAAACATGATAACCCTAATTTAATGACAAAATATGTTAGTTATTTCTCGTTGCATACCACTTGAACTATAAATTTTTTTATAGTCAATAAAGACCTTGAGTATAACTAATATCCATGCATATTTTACTTATTTTATAGCTAAATTTCAGGATTTTATAGACGTTTAAATTGTTAAAATATCCCATCTGAATCGATGAGGGTTAATTTATCATGCTTTTTCCCCAAACTGCTCACTTCTTCTTTCTGAGTGCAATTACTAATAATTTTATAATTTATTTTATCTATAAATATATTGGTATACAGCATAAAATTGAATCTATTAAAATAGAGTATTTTGTTAATACTTTACTTAAATCCACTTTGTTTATCTTTTTAATAAAATTGTAATTAAACTATATTAATAAAAAATCAATGGAATCAAACCATTAAAATAAATAGTGATCAGCTATAATTATGTAAATATTTATAATAAATACATTGTTTACATATACAAGCATTACTTTCAAATCTATTGGAAACTCATTATGAAAGTATTGTACGACTATCATAACAACCACTGTAAATCAGGAGCTAGTGTTTTGGTATCGAAATAAAATAATCGCTAACAGTTAGTATTGGTCTAAAAATAATAAGCTGCAAACTTATCCGAATAATATATGTATGGTGTTTTTAAGTACGACCCGCCTCGGTGGCGTAGTTGGCTAACGCGCTTGTCGTGTTGAGCTGCTCGACTGCTGAGGACGGGGAGATCGAGGTTCGAATCTCGGTCGGGTGAACTGGGGGTGGTTTTTACTAAATGGTTTTCCACTCTCCCTCCACGCAAATGCGGGTTCACTTCCTCTAATTCAAACTTCCCAATTCCTAATCCATTAGAGTAATTAGTACTTAAAGCGTATAACCCGAACGGGTAGTAAGACGCGGTGCTAAATATTAATTAATTAATTTTTAAGTACGAAAATCATGACGTTTCTCTTTCTTTAGAATTTTTGTACTAATAACAATTAATAAAACCTATGCGTTATAATATATATTTTTCCTATTTCGTTTATTATTTATGACCAAAATTAATAATAATGTAATTACAAAATTGTAATAAAGAGCCTTGTTATGTGTTTATCTCATTTTAAAACGAAGCAAAGTGTGGGATTAAAAATATTATTTTACTAAGAAAAATACATCAATTTATATTATAAACAAATTACTCTTTTTTTTACCTGCCGATCCAATACCCTGGTGTAAGTACTCGTACGAGTAAAAAAAGTATCAAGTAAAAAAAGTGTTGGTATCTAACGGTTATATTAGTAAAATATCAATACTTTTTCCATGGCCCTAGGGGGGACATGCCTTTGTCTCATTGTGTAGTTTACTTGTAGCCCTACTCTTAATAAATATGGGACCATGAATGTTACCATCAACGATATAAGGTTCCAACAATTGAAAAAAAAATCTTTATTTTGTACTGGTAGAAAAAAATTTAACTAGGCTTTTTATATTAAACGCGCTGCTGGTTGCTCATCCTCAACGAAGCTTTATAGCTTTGTTTGACATATTTAAGTGTTATCGGTGTTGGAAAGGATGTAGATATTATGGTTTCACTGATTGCTCTAGTTCCTCTGGAACATAAAACATATTTTCTAAAATAAGACCGGGCTAAAACTTAATCGGTGGCCTCCTTTCTTTCTACGCGCCTCATTTTTATTTTAGCGATAGCTCTGACTTACACCAAATAAAATAGCAAAGGATGAGGAGGGGATATTTAAAATTTATATGTAGCTGCATTCGGTTTCAGAAAAGATGGTAGCTCATGCTGAGATAATAATAATCCTCTCTGCTCCAGACTAGGATTCCAACCCTGACCTTTATGATCAGAATCAGGGAACTCTTCTGACTATTATATTTCTCCTTTGGTTTGTAGGTCTGAACGGGATTAAATATCGCACTCCTTTCCCCCACCTCTTTCCATATTCTATCACTGGCACACGTTCACTTTGATGTAATGTCCAGGCTAAATGATTGATCAATCTACTGCCTATGGATGATATTAGTGGCCTTCTTGAATTATGTTCAAGGAGTAAAGGGACAAAATTTTCCAGATAAGGCTTAGATAACTGTAAAAATACTAAGTTTTCTTTCTGAAACATCAATTTTATTAACTCACTTAACTTGTGTTTTAAATCGTATCTATATGTTAACTCTTTATAAACTTAACTATTTATGTATTGTATGTTTAGTTTTTTACCTTCATTCAAAATAAACGGTCAATTATAGTATATCGTTTCATTCATTATGTTCATTTGTAATTTATTCACACTTCTACACTATATATTAATTATCTCAGTACACCAATGTTTTTATTAACTGTTGGCTTACGATTTTGCTTATAAATGATTGTCATTCAATAATATGTATGTTATGTTTTCAGCTTACTCCATTTGACTCTTATTGTAGTACATGTTACAATTAATATGTATACCAAACAACTTAACTTTTTATAAAGTTCAAACATAATTCAAATATCACCATATATTTAATTGTTAATTTAAGCCTATACATTTCTTTAAAATTTAACTATCAATATAATATCTAAGTCTTAGCCTTTACTATTACCTGGATCTGTTGCAATCACTGGATAAAGTTTTCTTTTATGGCTATGTGGAACATCATTCAAAATGAGCATCTCAAATCACACATACAGCCTGCTTTAACAAGCCTGTCATTCGCTGTTAAGCTCTAAGGTAATTAACATGGTTATCCACATCTGCAACCAAGGCTGTATCCAAGCCAAAATTCCAGAAGGAGAGGGGGGGTATGGAGCTATCAATCTGTTTAGCATGTAGAAACTTACTTAGCCTCTCCTCCTTCAAAATTTGAAAATTTATATTGAGTACTTTTTAAATGATGCTAAAGGGATAAAGATATAGATGACCTGGTGGTCTAGGGGCAAGGTGGCCGACTTCTGTGCTGACGTCCGGAGTTCAATCCTGAGTCCCGGCACAGATTTATCTGATTACCAAACCCTTCCTTCACCTCTGACAAGACATCTTGTGAATGTGGGGAATGCCAGGCCTCCACCGTGGTTCGGATTCCACGTTAAACTGTAGGTCCTCCATTTCATCTCACAATCACCCTACCATTACACATTAGCGTAAGTGCGTATAACCCGAACGGGTAGTAAGACGCGGTGCTAATAATAATAATAATNAATGTGGGGAATGCCAGGCCTCCACCGTGGTTCGGAGCCCACGTTAAACTGTAGGTCCTCCATTTCATCTCACAATCACCCTACCATTACACATTAGCGTAAATGCGTATAACCCGAACGGGTAGTAAGACGCGGTGCTAATAATAATAATAATAATAATAATGACAAAGGTATAAGTGGTTGTTGCGGGGTGAAGATTGGGGAGGACAATGGCCCATAAAATTGTTTTTTCCTTTTTGAATGAACTTTACCCCCTCTAGATTTATTTGACTCCCCTCTTATATGTTTGAATATGATATTATTAAAAATAAACTTCATATATATTCTAAAGATGTCTAATTAAAAAGATATAGCAGGCGAGGACCGTTCTAAATATATTTTCGGAAGAGAAATATTTATAAGAAAATCTTAGGGAAGAAATAAATTCGTGAGGAATATAATATTAAAAAAAATCCAATTGAGGACATTTTACAATAGTGACATCCAGACATTGGCCGCGGGAGCAAGGCCGTAGCCAGGGGGGAGTTTTGGGGTTTTTAAACTCCCCCCACCCCCGAAATTTAATGAACAATATATATATATATGTGACTTTATTTATGGTTCAAACAATATCAAAATTAAGATACAAGTACAAATTAGGGGACTGTCCTACCATATAAAAGCACTTCGGATAGCTTCTAGAGGTGTTTAATATTTAAAAAATTTCCTAGCCCTCAGCAGTTAGAGGGCTAGGTTGCCATAAAAACACACTTCAAATAGCTTCTAGAACTGTTTATCATTTTTAAAAAAAATTCTAGCTTCAGGCAATCAGGGGATGTGCCCATCAACCCCATGGCTACAGCCTTGTGCGAGAGGGCCCCTGGAAATAGCACAATTCTCAAGTTCTGTACACTTCATAAATCAGTGAGTTAAATAGAAATTTAAATTAACAATTAATTAGATCCTCAATACAAAATATTCTCAATATAGGCAAAATTATATTCTAAAAACACAGACAGTAAAGTTTAGAGTTTCCCCAGGATACTCTATAGTAGAATTCTGGTTGAAAGAAACCTTTGGGAAATACTAACTTTTTTTTTCGGTCAACATTGACGACATTTTAACTTTATTACCAATATGATTATTTCATTGGTATTGATATTTTTTTTTATGAAAAGTGATATTCGCCGTCTACACTTGACTTATACGTAATATGAAATGTTTTTTAGTAACTCTTATAACTGTCAAAGAAATTCCACCCTATCTATATCAGTCTGTAGTTTTGTTTGACGCCTCTATTGTTTCTTAATAAAACCACACGAACCCGTTGCACTGTATATACATAGTACCAACTCCCCTACGAGAAATGAGCGTTTTCTAAATTTCCCCGGGGTAATTGGTGCTTCACTTCTCGCTCGGTCTAAAAACAATTTGGTAAAAAAGACAGCTATATTGGCTTAAGGTGAGATGAAAAGGGACTCGATAAAAGGCCAGTGTTTTTGTGGCCTTCATACGGCAAAAAAAATATGTTAAAATAAATAAATAATACTCCAGTACAAACACAGTTTAACTTTCTTCACATGTTGAGTATTCAGGAACTGTTGATATCATTATGAGCGTAGCGGCACTAGACGAGAAACTTTTTAAATATAGACATAAAGTTGACATTACATTCCAAAATACCCTTGACAGATATTCAAGAAATGTTGAGACCAGCATGTGAATAAAATTAAATTATACGTTTGTACTGTAGCAATATTTGTTTTATTTTGGCAAAAATACCGTTCATTTTTTCTTGTATCCCCTTCCATACCACCTTAAACGTGTAGCATAAGAATAAGTTTTTTATTTGTATTTTTGGATGCCTCGTTTTATAAATTTCCAGACATAATTATAATCCGCTAATCATATCTCTAGCTGAGTTCCTGATTATGGAGCATCTAACTTCTATACACAGACTCACCCAACATATAATCTTACATAGACCTAGGCCGGCCACAGACAAGTAAGAAACAGACTCTCAACCTTACGGGGTTTTTGCTGCGCTCCTTTTGCCAGCTTGAGTCCTTCAACACTGGGCTGCACTGTCACTAGTGTCACTGCTGGGTGATGATAGGATTAACCGCAGCAATCCTAGTGTCGAAGGACTCAAGCTTCCAAAAGGAATGCAACCTTTTTAACCTGACGGTTGAGTGTCTGAGTATATTATTTGTATGTTTGCTAGGCCTATATAAGTGTTATATGAAGTCACTAATGTTGGCCCGCGGCTTCGCTCGCATTTAAGTAGGTTAGATAACTTTTTTTTTCCAGCGAACCATCTAAACTACCAGAATAACTATTTCAGACACGTGTGAAGAGGGGGTGGAGGTGGAAAATTAAAATAAAACCACTAGGCCTGATTATTGATGACCGAAGGCAATGTGGAAGGGGTTTAAGCAGGGTGGAAGGGGACAACACTAGTTAGGTCTAACTAATTCCAACACAAAAAAAAGCTTTTAATAACGTGTTCCTATTGGTAGCCACACCACTAGTTTTGATTTACATCCATCACTGTTTTCATCCTTTGGTCTAGGTCATTTTTTTTATTCATGCCATATATATTCCACTACTGACTTGCTAGGCCTGTCGTAGATTCGTATGCCTTGTAATCTATCTTACGACTAGGACAAGCACAACATCCAGTCATCAACCATTAATTTATCAATGTGAAAGAGTAAACCCACATTTCACCAATGATAAATTTTTCAACCATGCTGAAAATCGAACCTGGGGCTCTTAGCTCAGTAGACAGACACACTATCTACATAGCTAAGGCAGCACCACTAGTAGTGAAATTAGTTACAAGATATAGCTATGTTTGATTCAAATGGTAACACGCATTTTTGACGGTTAAAAACTGTCCTAAACAATTTGCATGTATTTATAGATCAAGTAATGTGATCTGCAGTTATCACTTTAGAGATATAATATCAATACTTATTAAATAACACTTTTTTTTATTATTATTTAGCAACTCGTCTCTATACTAACCCCTCCGGGTTATACGCCTATGTACTAATTTACACTAATGTGTTAGAGATTAGCAAGGTTGAATCTAGAGGTAGTTTAACCGTATTTGCGTTGAGGGAGAGTGTAAAACATTTAGGGAAAACCACCCTCAGTACACCCGATCGGGATCTAATCTCGATCTCCTTGTCTTCGGTGGTCTAGTATATTGCGAAACTAACGTCTTAAACCACGGGGCCACCGAATATAAAAATTATAATATATTTAAATTATATCATTGTTGGCGGCAAGAAAATGTTTTAGCTTTCTAAAAGTATTTTCTCAACATAATAATACTGTAATTTTCCAGATTTTTTTTACACTAACACTCTTATCATACGCTCAATCCTGATTCATATTTATATGACTAGCCTAAATTAGCGTTTAAATGTAATTAAATCTATATTTTATAAATATTGAAATGAGCAATACGGGGATGTTGAGTTCCTCCACAGAGATAATTAGTCCGATAGCAATGTTAGGGTTCCTCCACAGAGATAATTAGTCCGATAGCAATGTTAGGGTTCCTCCACAAAGATAATTAGTCCGATAGCAATGGTCGAGTTCTTCCACGGAGATAACTGGTCCGAATAGCAATGTTAGGGTTCCTCCACGGAGATAATTAGTCCGATAGCAATGTTAGAGTTCCTCCACGGCACCTCAATTAAGGGATTACAAGTAGCCTGAATGCAATAGCCTAGTTGTACCACTTTTATTATGGTTAGGGGGGGTTGAGAATTAACTCCCCCTTGACCCCTGCTTTGCATAGAAGCCCACGGTAAAAAGAGTAGTTTCGTTTATAAAATTAAATAACAATATTCATAAATGTATGAAAGGTTAGGTTAAGTTAGGTTGGGTAAGAGCCGTAATTATATGTAGAAATTATGGAGAGAAAGCTAAGTTTGTATCATAATAATTATTTTTAACACTGTTTTATGAATTGGACTTCCTATCATGAACCAAGTATTCATAAACGCATGAAAGGTTAAGTTAAGTTTGTTTGGGTAAGAACCATCATTATAATATGTATATACTTGCATTATGGAAGGATTGAAACCTAGCTTTGCACTATAACTTCTTTAAGGCCATACGTCCAGAAAAATTTTTTTTCGTCATTCAAAAGAGTTTTATTCTATGAAATGTTACACACCAAAAATTTATTTTT
>CABEEJ010010076.1:0-15663 GCA_901482245.1 Timema douglasi
GAGAACAGCATACCTGGAGATAAGCACAAACTTGATTTTTGTCGGAAAAGTGACAGATTAAAATTATTAGTCAAGAACTTTTCAGCCGTAGCCAAAAAGTGGCGGGCAGACGCTAAAGGCTCGGCGGGCGCCATGGCGCCCGCGGGCACAGGGTTGGGTATCCCTGCCTTAGAGGGTTCTTTTACGTGCCAAAACGGACATGGGAACCGATGGCTTTACTCCTTCTCCGAAAGTAGTTGAGCTACGGATTTTTATCGCTCAGTAAAAATCCGTCGGCCTCGGCTTGGTATGAACTCACAAACATCGGGTTGTAAGGCTCCTTTCACACGTTCCGATTTTGCCATCGGCCGGGAATTAGTTGACCCGCAAACGGGTAGCAGTCGGATTGAACCTTGACTGCTGTCCGATCTCGGTTGGGCACCATAAGGCAGGCGTTCATTGTTTTAAATGGGCATGTTTACACAGGCTGGTATTTTGTCGTCCGAGCGAACACACGTGATGTGTGCCAACTGGCTATCGAGTTTCTTATGCAAACTAGTGATATTGATGTAGATACTGATTTACTCATTTATCTGGTTGTATCACGACCTGTGTTGTGGGACAAAACTTTAGAAAGTTATAAGGACAGGAACCAGACAAACAACGCGTGGAGAGAAGTTTTGTGTTTGCTCTGTAAATGTGGTTTCAAGCGTTCATGCAACTCACCGAGGGACGAAATAGACACCAGGAAATAATTTAAAAAACTTATTTTGGTCTTCTCTTTATTCCCTCAAAAGTATGTTAAAGGCCTCCCCGAGTACTTCCCTTTTCTGAAGTATCTGGTGAACCCAATGAAATCTTATTCTACGTTTATTTCTACGATGATGATTTAAAAATATCATCGCTATAATCATGTTGCTCACCATTGCGAGTGATAAATACAATACAATCTATATCACCCGCCTGGCAAGAATCGGAGTAAAATGGGATAGTTATTATCTTTACTTAATTGTTGGACGGTTTGCGAACGTGTTAAAATAGCCTAAGGTGAGTACTTTACAGCAAGGCCACCGAGGTCAACTTTCTTACTTATATTTTGTCACTAAAACAATAATGATGCACCCACAATATTGTAATTCAGGACTTAGTTATAGGCTACGTCTAGCTCATTTTTGAACAAAGCGGCAGGAAGTCTTAATCGAGCTTCAGGAGTGTGGGTTTAAAAATATTACATTACCAAACATAAATCAGCAAGAAAAATAAATCAACTACAAGCACATTCTTGTTTTCTTTTGATACCGATCAAATACCGAGGTGTAGGCCGAAGGGTAAAAGGGTATAATCGAAATATCAAAAATCTCGAAATGGTTCCATCATGATTAAATCAACTCTCATTACACATTGTTGGATATTTAATCCCTGTAATCCTGTATCCCTGTAATCACTAGTAAATCAGACTACTAGACGAGCGAGCTTAACGTTTAGTCTGCGTGTCCACCGATGTCTGTTAACATCGCCGTGGGCACGTGGTCGGAGTGTCGAACTCATCTTGTCTAGTTTGCTTGGGGTGGAGACATCGAAGTTAGACTCCCTGTAGAGTGTACTGGGAGTGTATGTTCCTATTATTATTATTATTAATATTAGCACCACGTCTTACTTCCCGTTCGGGTTATACGCACTTACGCTAATGTGTAATGGTAGGGTGATTGTGAGATGAAATGGAGGACCTACAGTTTAACGTGGAATCCGAACCACGGCGGAGGCCTGGCATTCCCCACATTCACAATATGTCTTGTCAGAGGTGAAGGAAAGGTTTGGTAATCAGATAAATCTGTGCCGGGACCGAGGATTGAACCCCGGCCGCCAGCATAGAAGTCTGACACCTTACCCCTAGACCACCAGGTCATCTACTGTATGTTCCTAAATGGTTTCCTACCATCCGACCATGAAACTGAGTACATTTCCTTTAAAACTCCACCTTTCTCCGTCCTATCACATTGGCTTGTTTATCGCTATACATACGTGTAGCCCAAACGGGCTGTAAGCGATGTAGCATAAAGGTCCTCACACACGTTCTATGTTCAACAAAGTCCAGCCACATCAGTGATCACGTGATTCAATACTTCGGGCTTTTAATAGACGTGAGGGATCACGGTTTGAATCTTGACCAAGATCACTTGTAAAAAAAAGGGGGGGGGGGGATTTATCATCGTGGTTTAACCATGCTAATGTAAGGGAACTTCCTATAAAATACTTTACTTTATATGTTACTAAGCCGTTAAGGGCACCACCTACTTGAAGGTAAATATTCTCACGTAACGGTATTGCTTTTAAGAGATTGACAGCTCTTAAGCTTCAAAACTACTAAAACAGATCTCACTTATCAAAATAATTGCCTGTTGTAACCCGGCTAAAGATTATGAGTCATTTGAGTCTGGTAAGGTTAGATCTACCTTTCAAATCATTTACTTTGAGCACAGAATTGTGCCATTTCACGGTAAATCTCGTTGAAAATGATCTTATTTCACCGTTTCATGAGGTTTTTTTTAAAAATTTAAACACTTGAAATTTAAGGTTTTTAATTCTTCAGGGAAATTTTGTTTACATTTCAACGCTTTTTATCTTATTTTGATAACTAACCATTTATTTAAAAACGTGGTATTTCTGTATGCTTGCAACACGCTTTGGTAGGTGAACCCCTTAATAGCCCGTGTGTTAAATAATAATAATAATAATAATTATTATTATTATTATTTTTAAACCCGAGACTTAATACCCGTTAAGGTTATACTCTTAAGTATTAATTACACTACTGGGTTAGGAATTGGGAAGGTTGAAATATAGAGGACGTGAACCCATATTTTCGTGGAAGGAGAGTGTAAAACCATTTAGAAAAAAGCCATCCCCAGTTCACTCCCGCGAGATTCGATCCTAGATCTCCCCGTCCTAGGCAGTCTAGCTTAACACGAATCTAGAGCGTTAGATAGTTACGCCACAGAGGCGGGTCGTGTGTTAAATGTGCTCGCAAAATAATCAACGGGTGAAGGCTCTATATTTTATCGCGTACACAGATTTTGATGTATGCCGGGACTTTTACCAGAGTGCGCATCTATCGCCCGTTACACGCCATCGCGGACCTAGTGCAACAATATATAAAGCGAGGGAAGAGAGAAGGGTTCGAAGTTGAATAGAATTAAAATATAACGCTCGATTTGACGTTTGTGCGTTCCACTTTGAGTCGCTTGTAGGTACTTTGTCGCTTCTGCGCGGCGGGGATACGGTATAGTAGCTCTCATTTCCGCTACGCTTCTTCCTAGTGATGTGCTTATATTATGTGTGCTTGTAACAACTGCGCTTTCACAGCGGGAGCTCACCTCCCAAACGGACAAATTGGAGGAGAGGAGGTGAAGAAGGAAGGATATAATCACAAGCTACGTTCAGTCGTCGCTTGAACATTATTTTTCATTAAATATCAGTTTGGGAGTATGCTAGTGCGCTCTACTGGAATTTCATCCAAGAATTGAGTCAAACCCCTTCCCCCTCCCCCGCATCGATGGTGACGTAGTCTAAGGTTCCAGGCTTGCCATATATTTGAATTTACGGTTATGATAAGGTGCGGTGGGGTGTTCGTTCACCTTTCCCTTCCTCCGCGTTAAAAAGTAGGTTCAATTCTTCTAAATCACTTCAACTTAGAATATATTTATTTTATTTAATATTTAGCACCGCGTCTTACTACCCGTTCGGTTTATACGCTTTAAGTACTAACTACTCTAATGGATTAGGAATTGGGAAGGTTGAATCAGAGGAAGTGAACCCGCATTTGCGTGGAGGGAGAGTGGAAAACCATTTAGTAAAAATCACCCTCAGTTCACCCGACCGAGATTCGAACCTTGATCTCCCCGTCCTCAGTAGTCGAACTCAACACGACAAGCGCGTTAGCCAACTACGCCACCGAGGCGAGTGAGCACGTAGAATAAATTTCAAGCTAGTCTAGTTAAATATTGATGGGGAGGTCGATGTATATGGAGGGTGATTTCCCCCCCAAATAGTTTCCCACGCTCCTTTAATGCAAATACCGGTAGCTTTCCTCTAAATTCTACCTTTATCGACCCAGACCTATTAGTGGAATTAAATTTGAATGGTTGGGACGGGTGGTAGTAATATGCCAACAAACATACGCTTTTTTTGTTTTATACGTATTATTTAAAATGAAAGTTTTACTTTTGTGTATTTATTCGCCAATTCATGCGAGTTTTGAGCTCAGCTGTAAACGCGTCTATCTATTTACTGACCTAAGTATCCTTGGTTCGATTCCCGGTGAGGTTGGGAAATGTATATTTGATGAAATTAGTGCTACACCTTTCACAGTGATGAATTAACGTTAGGCTGAGGCCTATGTTTTGTGTCTGTTGTAGATCTAAGAGGATCGATAAACACCTGAAAAGAGGAAAGTTCAGGCTACGTGACGTGACGATCATAGCTTAGTGTAAACATTTAAAAAAAAATCTACAACTCATGTGATTGGTTGAAGTGCACCGACGTGTTTATCTTTACTGTCTTCTGTAAATAGCTTAAAAGTTAATAGTCAAATGATGATACATTTTTATTAAAAGTTTTGCATATAAATTACTGAGGAAATTAATATATTATTACGTGAAGCCTGGGAAGGCTAGAAAATTTTTAAACCTAAATGTGTACCTCCGATTAAATATATTAGCTCCCCACTGTTAGAGGGTAAAGTCTCAATATAACAGCTAACACATTTTTCAGTCATACCGGGAATAGAACACCGGTCATTAAGTAGCAGGTGGACGCGCTCCTGATTGGATGGGACATAACTCCCTTATTCCCGGAATATATATTTCTAATTACTATCGGAAGCTGGCATGAATTTAATTGGCTTTGTAACTATACTAATTATTATTTTGTAAAATGCTAGTGTGGCTATCATCATATTGAAAACAATAATATAGAACTAATATAGATGTTTTAAAAATTTGATTGCAAACTAAACAGAATAACTATTTTAAGCATCTCTGGCTCTTCTATACATGTATATATATTCATTTGTAAATAAATAAATAAATATAAAAATAAAATTTCGTGTGTGGTTCAATTGACTGATATTAAAATAAACGCTTAAAATCATGGAATAAAAAACAAGTTTGTTAATAATAATAGTCCAGGCCTCCACCGTGGTTCGGATTCCACGTTAAACTGTAGGTCCTTCATTTCATCTCACAATCACCCTACCATTACACATTAGCGTAAGTGCGTATAACCCGAACGGGTAGTAAGACGTGGTGCTAATAATAATAATAATAATAATAATAATAATGATAATTATAATAATAGTAATAATAATAACCCTTAGCACTGCGTCTTATTACCCGATAAGTGTTATTTACGCTAATGGATTAGGAATTGGGAAGGTGAACCCGCATTCGCGTGAAGGGGTAGTGGTAAACCATTTAGGAAAACCCACTCCCAGTTCACCCGAGAGAGATTCGAACCTTGAATCTCCCCATCCTCGGCAGACTAGCTTGACACAAATCAAGCGCGTTAGCTAACTGCGCCACCGAGGCGGGTTTGTGTTAATAAATTGATACGTTCACCTGCACATTAAATTGTATTTATTCTCTGAACAAATATTGTATCGCTATTATAAACCATTCAAATGATAATTTGCGCATTATATATTATCAAAGAATGTTTTTAAAAACGTCTGTATTTGTTTGGAACTATCAACACAAAATACATGCTATTGACATAGCTATACATTTTCAAATGAATATATTTAACAGCTTAAAAACTGTCAAATTTTTTTAATAAAAAAATAGTAGGGTGATTCACCTACAATTTATTAGAACCATGTGGGCCACGACAAACTCGTTAAGTCACCAAAATATTATATAATGTTTGCTATGATATATTTGTGTGTATTTTTTTAACTATTGACTACAAGCGTTCTTCATATTTTGTCTGTGCACATAATTTATCGCGTATTTTGTGGTCAGATGTCAACATGTGTTAATATCTGTAAAAGATTTAGTAGGCTATAACTCATGTAAAATGAGGAGGGCCAAATATAATCTACACCACGCCATACACAATGTTATACAGTGAGAATTTATGTTGTATAAATGTATATATACAAATATACACATATATCAACGTATGAATACGCAGGCCATACATCTATACATAAGCCTATATATATTTTCCGTTGTGTTGTTGCATATTTGTCTTTTAAGAATGCATTTAGGCCTACAAACCAGTATTTACATGGGTTTTGATTAAATATGCAAAATCTAATGTATATTTAACTAAGAATAATTATTGTATGTACAATTAATTTTACCCGCCTCGGTGGCGTAGTTGGCTAACGCGCTTGTCGTGTTGAGCTCGCCCGCCAAGGACGAGGAGATCGAGGTTCCAATCTCGGTCGGGTGAACTGAGGGTGGTTTTTCCTAAATGGTTTTCCACTCTCCCTCCACGCAATTGCCGATTCACTTCCTCTAATTCAAACTTCCCAATTCCTATTCCATTAGAGTAATTAGTACTTAAAGCGTATAACCCGAACGGGTAATAAGACGCAGTGCTAAATATTATTATTACAATTAATTTTAGCAAAAACCTTTCATTGTGTAAATCTGGAACTTTTTATTATTTTATGTGACAAACATGTTTTCAGTATGTCATAAATTATTTCCGTCTAATCTTCCTATTTCTGGAACAAAATATATTTAAAAAATATTTGTTTTTCTTTTTATTGAAAAAATAACATATACACGTTGAAAACTAGCAGGTTAGACTATTGACGCATTTATAATTTAATTTAGTGTACAATTGGCAACAAAAATACTGTAGGAATATTAAATTCTCGATGGTTTATCCCAACTAAAAATGTAGATTTCACATAGATGATATAACATATATGCCTGTAATGAATTAGCACCTCATATCTTGTTCTTTAGTATTGCTTTTAATTATTTCCTCCAGGATAAATGATTGAAAAGTTAAAGGTAGACGCAAGTCAGTTCACGCTAAGAGAAAGGTTAGCTATCGACCTTGTTAAGAGGCAGCTTTACCGCAGAGTGTATCACTATGGCAGCTCTAACTTGACTATATGTTTAATGTCGTGCATGTGCTTATACCGACGTGGAAAGTAGAATAGAAGCGAATTGTAAATTTACATCAAACATATCCGCCCATGTTTCAGTAGTTTTAGTTATTTTATTTTTGGGCCTGAGCCTCCATATTGTGTGTACCGTCTGCAAAGTAGGATGCATGTTTCATTTGCATGTAAAAACCAAGTTCTAAATAGGTTGACTGTACACCGCTCCCTGGTTACAGCGTGGGTGTGCGGGGTGGGGATCCTGCGTTATAATAATATTTAGCACCACGTCTTACTACCCGTTCGGATTATACGCCATTAACCACATTCAATTCTGCTCCAGACTTGAACCTATAGTTCATAAATGCTGTAGAAATTTCTTTGGACCCATCATCTTGGGTGAAGAAAAGCGTCATATCATCTGCCTAAGCAGAGACAACTAGAACTTCAGTAGAATATGGTAATCTGAAACCATAATTTAACAAGGTTTGCCTGCACATTTATAAGAAAGGTTCAATACAAATACTGAACAATGGGTCAGATAATGGTAAAACACTGGAATTGGCGCAGTTAACACATCTCTAACTCGTAACAAACGTTGTGACCTCAGATATAAGGTACGAACATGAGACGTTTAGTTTGTCCTGAACTCGGATTTGGATGGCATCGAAAACATGTATGCATGTTCAATATAGACATATGAACTTTTCTGATCTAGGGAAAGTATAGCAAGAGAGATATGTCTGGTATTGGCACTGTATATAACATCTCGTATAAGATGAAACTTTAAAAATATGGACAGTTCAGGGATGAAAAACATCTATGAAATATGAATCACATCAGGGAGGACATCTTGTATCCTAGAAGCTATGGTACGAGACAATATTTTATAATCAACATCAAGTAAATAAATTGGTCTTCAACTATGTATAAAAGTTATATCCCCGTCTTTAGGAAGCAAAATAATAGAATATTTATTAATTGAAGACGATATCTTACTAGATTCCAGGGCAACATGAACCATCTTCAAAAGCATCGGTCCAATTTCATTCGAAAAACAATGATAGAACTCACATGGTATATCACTAAATCAAGGAACTTAATTTTTATAGAGAGCACAAACTCCGTCCGTCAACTTCACTTAAGGAATGTCAGAGTCACACACATCCTCTTGATCTTCAGATAAGGAGGGGAGACCATCAAAAAGTTCTGGAACTTCAACACTTGTTATAAAAGGCAAAGAAAAAGGTTTTTAAAATGTTCACAAGCGTAATTACGAATTTTACTGAGGTAGGACGTTATTTGTCCGTTTATATTCAGAGAAGCTAAGAAAAGTTGAGCAGGACATTGTTTAAATTGAGTAAGAAACTCAAGTGCCTGTGTATCCTTATATCGGGAACGCACAACAGTCGATATGCAAGAAATGTGTGCAGTGCATTCGTATTTGAACGATTACTTGGAATTTTCCGCGGTGATGATGGGGGAAATGAAGATTTTTGCACAGTGCTCATCTGTAAAAGTGTTAAAAACGACCTTTTCATTCCAGTTTTCATCCAAATATCATTTAACGTTTCAACAATGTTCTGTATTAGGAACTTATATTAACTCTTTATCTCCATTAATGTTGAATCAGAAATGGTTCATGTGCAGTAGTGTCCGTATAAATGTACGATATCTAACCGAATGTATCACAGAGTTGATTGGCCTGTGCTCTTAATTTGATCTTTGGTTTTTGTGTTAAATTACTTTTATTTTAGTGTATTGGCTAGCTGGGAGATTTTAGGGTCGGAAAATATGATTTAAGGTAGTAATAATATAATAAAATATTAACAATTAGATTTCATATTCCACAGAGAAATTACTTTTTTCTATTAATTTAGGAACTTTGGAGCCCTGCATTTTATTTAAATTGGACTCAAATGGTATGTTTTTTCTGCCATATTGAATTATTTCCATAAAGGTGGCATGCTTTGTGGTATACTCGTACATAGCGAATCTTGGTTCTCTTGAGAATATAGTGCTAAAAGGAAATACATTCATAGCATGGATTTAAAATTTGTAAATATGTTATAGGCTAGGTACAGTAGCCCCATGGCTTCTTTGGTGCTAACTGACAGCTCAAAGCTGACTTCTGACAATCAACATTTAGGTATATACCTAAATTTTGACTGTCAGAAGTGACAGATGCTAAACACATGTTTTTGTAGATAATGTGGCTCGGCGTAGGGATACATAATTTGGTCTGGTAGCTTTGCAAAGCCATCAGAAGTCAGCTGTGATCTGTCAGTTAGCACCAAAGAAGCCATGGGGCTACTGTATTTATTATATCAGTTAAAAAAGGGTACTAGAAGATTCTATGACTTGAAGTATACATACTTTTAAGGAGGTCTAGTAGCTTTTCTGACAAATCAGCTGTTCCTTTTATGAAAATTGAACTCTAAGCTGGCATCACCGTTAAAACCGGGGTGGAAATGGGCCTTTAATCGACCTGAACACATGATCACGCCATAAGACGAAGGGGTGTGCCTTAATCTGAACCGCAGGTGGGGGATATGGATGTTTTAATATCAGCCGGGAGCACTGGGGATGATTTACCGCTGTGGTTTTCCAATCCTCTCTCCACGATAGTGCGATTTTATTTGCTTTAAAAAGCAGTATTATTAACCCTACACCCTTAATTAGGTTGCAGATAATAGTCACAGCGTTAAACGTTACGATTGAGAAAAAATGGCTTTGTCATAAATGTAAACGATAGGAACGGTAGCTTAGAGCAGCGTTTTTCGAAATGTGCTCCAGGAAGCCCTCGCGCCACCTTGTCATGCATCTCTTTAAAATTATAATACTTAAAATACAAGTTTCTTAAAGTTATATAGAGAGACCTTTGCCCTTTATTTTGGTGTGAACAATATTTTTAAATAACAGGCCACTTTTTAAATAACGCGGGATATCTGTATGTCTGCAACTCTTTTCAGCGTTCTGGTAGGTGGCCCCCCTTGTTGGGCCTGGGACTGCAGATTTCCTTGCGCTATACAGTCTAGGACCAAGGATAGATGCCGTGGACCCGGATGGAAGTGGCACCTCGCCAAGGTCAACAGGAGAAAAGAGCAGGGTTCCCCAATTCTTTAATATCACCCATACATCCCTAGAATACTTTAATAAAAGTATGTTTAGCACCATGGTTTCTGCATCGGCGTACACAGTTTAGTCTGATATGCTGATAATTGGGGAGGCTGGGTGTCAACTCCCGGCTGAGTTTCTCGGGGCGGTTTTTCAAAATGTGGGTGCATTTCCATAAACTAAGCCCTCCTCATTCCTACTCGATTAGTTTAGCTAAATGCGTATAGACCGATAGCAAAACATGTAGCAGATAAATAAATAATTAATATTATTGTTAGCATCGCGTCTTACTACCCGTTCGGGTTATACGCACTTGCGCTAATGTGAAATGGTAGGGTGATTGTGAGGTGAAATGGAGGACCTACAGTTTAACGTGGAATCCGAACCACGGTGGAGGCCTGGAATTCCCCACATTCCCAAGATGTCTTGTCAGAGGTGAAGGAAGGGTTTGGTAATCAGATAAATCTGTGCCGGGACCGAGGATTGAACCCCGGCCGCCAGCATAAAAGTGACACCTTACCCCTAGACCACCAGGTCACCGATCCCTGGTCAACGGTACATTAGTACAGGATAATCTTTTCACAAACTGAGCTACGATTGATGTAGTCCATACGCGCCATATTATATTATTACTAGCACATAGAGGGGATAAGAACTCGTGGAAAAATCTTATGGGAAAAATCATAAACCATTCTTCACTTAGCCGTCATTCAAACATAGCCCTCCTAGTCACAGGCATCTAGTAGGCCTACATCGTGAGTCTTTCACCCTATACAACGGGAACAATGGTGTTGGTAACATATATATCTTGATCCACTAATTATTAACTAACATTTAGACAGCTGACGTAAATGAGGCTATCAATTCGACTGTTTGAATTCCCCTCGTTTCCCTGTCTAAAAGAGACCCGCAGCTCTATACCACCCCCNGAGGCCTCGAACATATCACGCCAAAAGAGAGCAGTGAAACGACATAATTAAAAATAGCACTAGTAATGGCACTAAAACGATGCCAAGTTACATGCAGTAGACGTCTACCTTGAAACATACGAGTATTTTATTCCAAGTTTTTTTTTGTTCAATATAGAACACGTTATTAGTGTATTTTACATCGGTGTGTACTTAGGTAGGCGTCAAGGTCATCCAATCTGGTTTTACGGAGATGAGCAGGTAGAAGTTTGAAACCCATTCATGTGTACTGAGGGATTTTTACCCTAAAAATATGTTTCTCACGCTATATCCACGCAAATGTGGGTACTCTCTTATTGAGTTATACCCCACTCATCTCTACCTCATTAGTTTGATTGAAGGCAGTGAGAGGTGACGCAAAAAGACACAGTAAAATTAAAGACATTAAAGTTTAAAAAAATTATAAATAGTTCAAACTCGTCCACAACTTTAAAGTAATATTTTATAATAATGTAACAAAGCCCCCACTAACAGTCCTAGTTTCGAATATGTAGACTAGTCAAGCTGTGATTCGTTTCTCTAAGCTCGTTCCCCAGGCTAAACAAAATTAGCCTTTATATTTCTGGTTATATTAACAGCACCCCGAGCGTAATTTAGATTGTAAATCAATGGGGAGGCATCATATTAACCGATTACTTAACTACGTGTAAAGTTCCGGTTTAATTCCCCTACATTTGGGAGCCTATTGAAGAGTTTACTGTTTAATTAGCTGATAATTGCCCCGTGATCGAGAACCAATTAAAGCGGTACGGTATTTTGATGATATAATTGGTATCTATAGCCCCGTGATCGAGCGCCAATTGAAGAGTTCTTGAATAATGCCCCTTCGTTTAGGACACCATTTATAAAGTTTATGACATTTATAAAGTTTATGATGGTGACCTGGCGGTCTAGGGGTGAGGTGTCAAACTTCTATGCTGGCGGCCGGGGTTCAATCCCCAGTCCCGGCATAAATTTATCTGATTACCAAACCCTTCCTTCACCTCTGACAAGACATCTTGTGAATGTGGGGAATGCCAGGCCTCCACCGTGGTTTGGATTCCACGTTAAACTGTAGGTCCTTCATTTCATCTCACAATCACCCTACCATTACACATTAGCGTAAGTGCGTATAACCCGAACGGGTAGTAAGACGTGGTGCTAATAATAATAATAATAATAATAATAATAATAATAATAATAATAATATAAGGTTTATGAAATGTTTATATTGTGAATGCCCTCACGTTGGAGCCGTTTGTTACGTGTATAATTGTTACCGATATAAATCACTTTATTTAGTATTGAATAATAACACAATTGTAAGGTTTGATACTATTTATTTATTCAATAATCACTATTTGTAATGGTCGGAAAACTGATCATGTCGCGTAGCGTAACAATTTAGAAAGGCGGCTGATAACACGATCGTAGGAATCGTGGACAGGAGATGCAGTCCGAGTACATCAAGGACTGGACTCCTAGTGGCGTTCCATTGCACCATCCTTCGTATATATCCATTGCTCACGGAAGCTTCTAGAAGATTCTGTATAGAAAAAATAAAATACAATATAAAATACATCTGGATGGAGGTAGAATGTTCGAGAACATAAAACTGACTCAAATTACCTTTTAAAAATGCATATCGATCTTTCTAGAAGAGGAAGTTATTTTTTAAAGACTTTTAAATGGTCATTCTGACTCTACTGGTGCACTCTGACGTCATTTACAGTGGCTTTTGTGCCTTCTTAGAAGAATAAGAAGAAGTGCTTTAAGCGCCACGTAATAGATTATATTATTTAAATAAAATAAAATACGTTTGTAAAATTAGGACGAGATTATTGTAAATGCTTTCAAATATCCTTTCGGGTCAAATCAGGTACATTACATACGGTAGAAGGTATAATGCATTTTCCAAGTGCTGTGTTCCTTTTGTTGTTGACAGGTTTATTGGTCAAGCATATCTTAATTTAATACTGTTTTTAAGGACTTGCTTAAGCCTAGACGATTTAGTTAGTTTTTGTAAAACGTTTGCCCGATGCGGTATTATTTTCTATTATTAATAAAGGAAATCCATACAGAATTAATGAAGCATTTAACTGCACCAGTAAACACCCAGGCAAAAGTCTTAGTATCGTCATGTCTGGTTTGCTGGTGATAGGGAGATATAATATAGTTTGAATTCCGGCCAGATGTACTCAGATTTTTTTTTAAATCACTACGCACTCTCCCCTTTCAAATGTGGGGAAATTTCGTCTAATAAATTTTACCTTCCTCATCTCCACCCCATTGCTGTAAATATACGGATAGCCCTTACGGAAAGTAAGATGCAGTATAAAAAATATACATTATATAAATAAAGCTGCATATATATCTTAGGTTAGAATTGTTAAAAACATCCACCATAGCGTTATTTTTTGAGAATATTTCATTAATATCGGGAAATTTATTCACCATATCGTATGATTAATAAGATATACTTTCTTAACGCCATGTTTTATTAACCAATGCAGTTTTTACGCTTATGTACTAACTACGTGGATGAGGAAGGTTGAATTTAAAGGAAGTGTACACGCATTTGCTTGGAAATAGTGTGAGAAAACATTCAGGTATATTTCAGTACGCCCATTGGGATCGAATCACGAGCTCTCCGTCAACCGCAGCCTATTTTATTTCGAGAGTAGCACCTTAAGCCATGCGACCTCCATACAGAGCTTAAAATTATTGATATTACAAGTATTATTTATTTTAATCAAACCAACATTCTCGAATTTCAAACGCAAGATCACTATGCATTTTTTACTTACTATTTTCATATTTTCACGCATAATGTTGTCTAGTCAGCCAATATGAACATGTATAAAATACCAAAAATGGAGATTAAAGTTCTTAAACCATTTAAATAATAAACGGCTGTAAAAACAGGCAAAGGAAAATACTCGATAATTTTTTTTTTTTGACTCGAGGCCAAAGAAAACATACTACACCATTAAAATCACAAGATTATTATTTTGAGATCAAAATACTCTAATTGTTTTACGCACATACAGTGTAAGAGAGAAACAAAAATAGATAATGAAACCCTGCACGTAGTCATTCAATAAAGTTAGCTAAGCTAAGTAAATGAAACTCGAAGAAAATATTTTTATGAAGTTACATAAATAAAACATAACGTATATAATAGCGTTGTTCGCTTGGGTAGAAATTGAATATGTTCAAAAAACTAATGCTAATAATACGTAGTTTTTTTATATACTGTTAGACTATTTTTAATTTTTAAATTAATTTGAGTTATTTAACGTTCACTTTCTGAACTGACTGTTTATATCAGCACACGACTTAAAAACTAATAATAATAATAAATAGTGCATATGAAAATTGTGTGGTATGACAAGTAGCAATGTACAGTTTAAAAAGCTACCAGACCAAATTGTGTATCCCTACGCGGAATCAAATGATCTGCAAAAACATGTGTTTAGCATCTGTCACTTCTGACATTCAAAATTTAGGTACATACCTAAATGTTGACTGTCAAAAGTCAGATGTGAGCTGTCAGTCAGCACCAAAGAAGCCATGGGGCTACTGTATTATTGTTTTTGGGTTAAAAACTCATTTGTGATAGTTTACTGGTGACTTATTTTTCAAAAATTCGAAATACTTTTAAAATAGTCGTAACGAATTGGTTCCAAATGGATATTTTGGGAGTGTTAGACATGACATATGACCCTGTATACTTTGTGTGGGTAAAAACTTTATAAGGGTTCTTATACTGAGGAGTGAATTTTTTTTTAATTTGAATTATTTTGAAAATGGCTATGACGATTTTGTTTTAAATGTATACTCTGGGTTTATCATTAACAAGACAATTAAATTATTATTATTATTATTATTATTATTATTTAGCACCGCGTCTTACTATCCGTTTGGGTTACACGCTTTAAGTACTAATTACGCTAATGGCTTAGGAATTGGGAAGGTTGAATTAGAGGAAGTGAACCCGCATTTGCGTGGAAGTAGAGTGGAAAACCATTTAGGAAAAAACCTTCAGTTCACCCGACCAAGATTCGAACCTCGATCTCCCCGTCCTCAGCAGTCGAGCTCAACACGACAAGCGCGTTAGCCAACTACGCCACCGAGGTGCTATATATTGGTTTTGGGGGGCAAACTTGGCTATGGGTAGTTTACTGATGATGTTTTTTTAAATGTGAATGTTTAAAAAATGAATTTAGCAATTTGGTTAGAAATTGTTATCAAGAGACTATTTTACATATCAATAATTCATCTTTACTTATCTATTGTTAATTAATACAAGGATAGATTACTTACAACAAATTATATATAATTTGAAAGCTTTGGAAATTTACCTTGGAGATTGAATTCAAAATGTGTATATTTGATCAGTTTTTAATGATAAGGGGGTGACCTGGTGGTCTAGGGGTAAGGTGTCAGACTTCTGTGCTGGCGGCCGGGGTTCGATCCTCGGTCCCGGCAAAGATTTATCTG
>CABEEJ010010077.1:0-15662 GCA_901482245.1 Timema douglasi
ATAATAGAAATCACGGATAGTAAAAAAAGTTATCGTCGATTTACCATCGCTATTCAAAATTTGCTGCCCTTTGTTTCCACTTATTTATGTAAAATAGGATTTTCCACGATGATAAACATTAAAGCGAAGCGGCGAAATCGACTCCGACTCTACTCTTGCATGTGAATGCATTAGGCAATACAAATGACACAAGAATAGACAAATTAGTGGATCACTATCTATCTATCTACCGATCTTCTATATGAATTAAAGGAAGAGTTTGTGTATTTGTTTGTTTGTCGGTCATGATCGTTGCGAAATACCTACCGCACGTAGAAGGCTTAAATTTAAATATTAGTAGCCCCTGTGCACAAACATGTGCCCTCGAAGCAGGAATTTTAAAATTTGGACTAGATTTTTCTAATCAATTAAAAACTTGGTGGAAATAAATAAAATGAGTTTTTTTCTGTCTGTTAGAAGCAAAGAAAAGTGTTACCAGGATTACCGCCCGGTACTTCAGCTAGTAAAATATATCTTTGTAAGCGATTTAAAGGCCGACTCAAGCACCAAGGTCCAAGTCTTAATGTGTCACTCTCGCAAGATACTGGATTATAGATGTAGAGGAAGATGGGGGGGTTGAATCTCAATCGGGTGAACTGAGGGAGGTTTTTCATAGAGGGTTTCCCCCTCCTTGCAAATTTGGGCACATTTCCTAGATGCATTCATTGAATGATTCATATTTTTCAACACGTTAGCGTAATTAGTACACATTCATACAGCCCGAAGGGGCGGTGGGGTGCGCTGGTGAATAATAATAATAATAACCATAAATCTATTGATAATATATTAGTAGTCCTATTAGAGTTGTACTAATATTTCTGAGGTATAAATGTTTGAAAATAAACAATGTAAATTCAGAACTATGTTTACTTATTAATTAGATCTTAAAATAGATTCATCTAATCTTTCAAAACGAAATAATTCTCACTCAAACTAAAATAAATAAATAAATATATAAAACACTGGACAGTAAGTTAATTATATAAGAAATTAAAAGCAGTAAAACAAGTTGTATTTTCAGCATTAAAAAAAATCCTCCATAAAATCCAATTTTGATACTTAACCAAATACGTTTTTTTTAAGTTATAAAATATTTAGAATTGTCAATTAGTTCGCAAACTCTCCAAACGTTGTTTACTAATACAATTTTTAGAATGGTTGTTCTAAGCCTCCCCCTCCGCCCGAAAGAAATCTATTTTGGTAATAATTCAAGAATTCGAGTGTAAATTACTTTGGTGAGTAAAGCAACGCTTCGTCTTGTTGACACCCCAAAGTGTACACGCACCTTCACTCCCGCTACAACTTACCAACAATCTGTTTGACAAACTTACCTCTTACAGAATTTAATTAATTTCTCAAGAAAGACTTTCGTCGCGGTTCGTCGCTGTCGGTAGACAAAGTCGAAAGTTCGCCAATAATGTGTATCCGCATTTCGGCCATGCGTGGTTTAACGCTCACGTTTGAATATTTTTCTTTGTTTGTGTAGATATGTAATAACTCTTTTTTGGAGAGTGTTGTCTATTATTAGAGTCAAGGAGAAGACGTTAAACGTTATTTTATTAAATAACATGTTTATATTTCTACACGTATTAAATATATATTATTTATTGTTCGGTGGCGGATTAGGCACTTTTTATGTGAAAGAATATTGGTTTGAACACCGTCAACTCAGTTATATGGAATTTTAAATACATAGGTGGTTTGGGCACTTCTTAGTATAGCCTAACATTAGTTGGAAATGAATACAATAAATCGCCAACAGATTTCAGTTCTTTAACTCAACCAGTTGAACGTTAACTACTCCGTAAAGTATGGCCGAGAAGAAATTAATTCTTAGCGAGAGAAAGAGCAAGGTTATGCTAGATTAGTTAGTTAAGGTTAGGTAGGTTGGGTTCATTTAGGTTGGTCTCAGTCTACTTTGGGAGAAAAATCGTACTATAAGGTAGCAATGAGATGTTTGGCTCGAATGTGGCATGCACTACTTAAAATTTAGGACCTATATAAAATATTGATCAAAATGTTTACTGAGCGATAAATATTTTGATCGATATTTTATATACCGGTACTTTCATCGTATGGCTGCCGAGTTATCTAAAATGAACGCCGAAAATGTGCAAAAATATGTATTTTGAAATGTATCAATTTAAAGATTCACATTAATTTATGATCAAACATATTTTTTAGACACAAGCGTGAGGAAATTCATCAGAATTAAATTTCATTTAGATAAAAGATATTATTTTTAGACGTCACATAATATAGTGTAAGGGCCGTTTTATACATTCGTTTCGTGACGCGCGTTATCTGAATACAAGGAGACAATGTGCGTGACATGGAGACGCGCGTTCTCTGAATACAAGGAGACAATGAGCGTGACATGGAGACGCGTGTTCTCTGAATACAAGGAGACAATGAGCGTGACATGGAGACGCGTGTTCTATGAATACAAGGAGACAATGAGCGTGACATGGAGACGCGCGTTCTCTGAATACAAGGAGACAATGAGCGTGACATGGGGACGCGCGTTCTCTGAATACAAGGAGACAATGAGCGTGACATGGAGACGCGCGTTCTATGAATACAAGGAGACAATGAGCGTGACATGGAGACGCGTGTTCTATGAATACAAGGAGACAATGAGCGTGACATGGAGACGTTCGTTCTCTGAATACAAGGATACAATGAGCGTGACATGGAGACGCGTGTTCTCTGAATACAAGGAGACAATGAGCGTGACATGGAGACGTTCGTTCTCTGAATACAAGGAGACAATGAGCGTGACATGGAGACGTTCGTTCTCTGAATACAAGGATACAATGAGCGTGACATGGAGAAGTTCGTTCTCTGAATACAAGGAGACAATGAGCGTGGCATGGAGACGTTCGTTCTCTGAATACAAGGAGACAATGAGCGTGACATGGAGACGCGCGTTCTCTGAATACAAGGAGACAATGAGCGTGACATGGAGACGTTCGTTCTCTGAATACAAGGAGACAATGAGCGTGACATGGAGAACGTTCGTTCTCTGAATACAAGGAGACAATGAGCGTGACATGGGTACGTTCGTTCTCTGAATACAAGGATACAATGAGTTCTTGTATACACTGCTTCACGTCATTTATGCCGTCGCGATCTGAAAAGCGTGTCACCGTAGCCTATAGAACGCCACGTCGAAAATGACGTAAAATGATCCTAGATACATTATATTCAATGGGGCATTTAATACAGGCGTCAATTTTTGCATCCCCGTGTTGGCAATACTGCAGGGACACCGACCTCAACATCACTCGTGTTTGAACCTGAGTGTCTCTCATTACCAGTAGCACTGTATTTCTGTGGCAGGTGGTGAGTGTATTTATTATGGTAGAAAAGAAAAGATTGGCAACCCTGGGCTCTGCTCTTTATTTCATCTCACCCTTTTCATGACGCACGGCATATGTTGCTTAACAAACGCCCAGGACACGCGTCACGCTTGTCACGCTTCATGAAACGCCTGTATAGAAGGGCCCTCCTAATAAGACGATTATCTGTAATTATTCTGAGAGTATTTTTGTTTACGGGTATCCACTTGTCAACAGTGTCTCATAATTTAGGCTGAGATATTAACTACATGCCAATTTTTTCTTCTGCACTTCAATGCTAACAGATATACACATATTTAGAACGACTTTGATTACAATTGGTTTGTGTGTGTGTGTGTGTGTGTGTGTGTGTGTAATTTCAAACACATTTGTGTCATGTTTATTTTTAAGGTGTATTTAAACCATCTGAGGATCTTTCTTTAACAATTTTAGTAAGTATCAACAAATATTATTTAATATTATATCAAATAACAATACCTAATGAGTAACCTTTTTCGTTATGTCCGAATAGACACTATTTCTTATCTAAAATATTTACCAACAAACAACAAACATAATACTTGGAGTAGTTCGAGTGGTTTGCCTGATCAGTTTGGTTGTAAGGTATGTTGCTTATGGTGTTTTACTATCAGCCGTAAAGATCTAGTTTAAATCCCGGTTGGGACGAATAGTATTCACGAGTTTGACACAGTATTGAGTTCAAGTATTCCTTGAATCGTTTATGAAACATTTAAAACAGTTAACCGTGCTGGTGGTACGTAGACAAAGGTGTCATACTTGTTTTGTTTGCTGGTAAAGATCAGGTCGGGGGTTCGACTCAACGTCCATGTGTACTGAGTGGCTTCTAACTCTCTTTTAGAAAATGGGGGAACACTTCCATTAAATTCAACCTCACTCATCCCTACATTATTAGTGTATATCTTAAAGTATTATATTATTATTATCATCATCATCACCGCGTCTTACTACATGTTCGGTTTATAAGCAATCGCTAATGTGTAATGGTAGGGTGATTGTGCGATGAAATGGAGGACCTACAGTTAAACGTGGGATCCGAACCACGGTGAAGGCCTGGCATTCCCCACATTCACACGTTGGGATTAATACACATCTTGTCAGAGGTGAAGGAAGGGTTTGGCAATCAGATAAATCTGTGTCGGGACCGAGGATTGAACCCCAGACCCCCAACACAGAAGTCCGACATCTTACCCCTAGACCACCAGGTCAACTATATCTTAGAGTAGTCCCGGAGAAAATGATAAAAATATAACTCTCCTGATCTCCCTTGTGGTCCTTTAAAGCACAAGTTCAAACGTGTTGCAGTATCCCTCCCACTAACTCTATGATATTAAAAGTTCATTGCAGCACTTGAAAAAGTACTCCCCCTATCCCTATCTTGAGCTAGCTCTATCCAGTCCACCTTATTACACCCTATTTCTATCTTGAGCTAGTTCCATCCATTCCACCTCATTACACCCTATCCCTATCTTGAGATAGTTCTATCCAGCCCACCTAATTACACCCTATCCCTATCTTGAACTAGCTCTATCCATTCCACCTCATTACACCCTATCCCTATCTTGAGATAGTTCTATCCATCCCACCTAATTACACCCTATCCCTATCTTGAACTAGCTCTATCCAGCCCACCTCATTACACCCTATTTCTATCTTGAGCTAGTTCTATCCAGTCTTCCTCATTACACCCTATCCCTATCTTGAGATAGTTCTATCCAGCCCACCTAATTACACCCTATCCCTATCTTGAACTAGCTCTATCCAGCCCACCTCATTACACCCTATCCCTATCTTGAGATAGTTCTATCCAGTCCACCTCATTACACCCTATCCCTATCTTGATCTAGCTCTATCCAGCCCACCTAATTACACCCTATCCCTATCTTGAGCTAGTTCTATCCAGTCCACCACCACGCGTTCGCTCAAGATACATAGGTCCAAATGAGTTCTTTTACACGCTCTAACGCGCTTTCCTTTACGTTTTCTCGACGGCAGGCGGTGGCGGCATTACTCAACATCAAAGGAAGATGGATTGTTGCTACCGCGCGTTTTCAGCTGTAACTTTGCTCTCTTGGTGTAAGGTAGGGGTGGTCGGGCAGCAATTATTCGTAACGGGTGGGCTCGGGCGGGCATTACAAATTTACACTCGGACACGGCAGATTCGGGTGGGCATTTCATTTTGCCAACATTTTATTCTTTTATTGTGCAAAGTAGTAAATTCATGATCAATAATGGGATTTTTTTTAAGTGCCTGTGAAGACTAGTATTGTTAAAATGTAGAACTTTGATTGAAACATTAAACTTGTTACATTTACCATAGTCTTTACTTATTTTGGTGAAACATTTCCAAATAGAAGTTTTACTGGAATTTTCTTCACGATTAGCATCACTAGGCTTATTTTGCGGATTCACGGTCGTTTCTGTAGAAATACTGCTACAGCTTGCCTGCAAGTTTAGTTGAGGTACTGATTGGCTCGTCAACCGTGTCTTCATCGGACATATTAGCTTATTTTCCCCTTACATTTGCAAAATAACTCTATACATAATCATTCACAAACAAAAATAACTAAAAGACAAGTTTTGAACACTAATAGCACAGTAAAAAAATAAAAAATAAAGTTAAATTGAATGTTATTTAGAAATCTACTATTTAATAAATAGTATGTATTTACTTTATAGCACAATTTATAATTCAACTACATAAATACAAATAAATATTTAAAAAAATTGAAAGGATACAATATGCACAAAATTTGGAACATTGATAAATCTAAAACGTGTTTACTTAAAGCAAAATGGCCGTTTCCTATTTGATGTTCATTTGATGCGTACTTTTATATTTAATTCCTAACAAATTTGGATAATAATAATAAATTAAAGTAATGCAAAGAAAACTAATTTAAATTAAGTTTTGGCAAACATAGGGCCTAAAAATCTAATGTGTGAAATGTTGAATTTGTTATGTTGTTGGCATTGACAGAGAAAAGTAAATCGTAGGAATCTTGATTCCGCTATGTTGTAGACTTGTAAGTTGTGAGAAACGTTATCGTAGTTTTGTTTAAAATTTTTTCAAAGTTTGATATGGAGGTTAGTAATAGCATGTTCTTGAGATTCCCTATAGAAGTACGAGCATAAATAATACTCGCCTAACAATTCGGAATTTTTAAATGTCCGATATATTGCCCGAAATTTCGGGTGCCCAACCACCCCTAGTGTAAGGTCATGTCTGAATATTAGTCGTCTTGCTCCTTACCCCAACCTCGTGGCTGGTAGCCCGAAATTTTCGGCTGTAGTAACAGCTGCTCTCATGTTGGTATCACTTCTTGAAATTTCTGGGCGTATGGTAACCAGTAGCTTGTCAAATGATGAGTTGAACATTCGAAAATAATTGAACAATTTAGTTGGATGCTTTCTTAATCTATTAAATAGCAGGTTGAACTCACCTTCAGTCAATCGCACACTGATTATTGGGTGAACCCAAACACATCTTTGTTGTATCTTACGGTGTAATATATACGTCACCGATGCTTGTTTTCTATTCACTTCCTTTGCGTGTGTAATATATACGTCACCGTTACTTGTTTTCTATTCACTTCCATTGCGTGTGTAATATAATACGTCACCGTTGCTTGTTTTCTATTCACTTCCATTGCGTGTGTAATATATACGTCACCATTGCTTGTTTTCTATTCACTTCCATTGCGTGTGTAATATATACGTCACCGTTGCTTGTTTTCTATTCACTTCCATTGCGTGTGTAATATATACGTCACCGTTGCTTGTTTTCTATTCACTTCCATTGCGTGGGTAAGCTTCTGACCGCGCTGTGATGGAGCTTCTAATTTTATTTTTAAAATTGGTGAGTCACTCTGTACGTTGGCAAACCGCGCGTTAGAAATCGTTCGTGCGAAAAGACTCAGTAATCAAAACGCGGGTTAGAGTAGACCTTTCGCGCGTTAGTAGATACGCGAGACAAGGAAATGCCCATGATTAACAATCCTATTTTATATTGTGAAAATAAAATAAAGGATGTTATAAAAATTGCCTAACGCTCTGAGATAACAGTTTAAAAAATGCTGCTCTAAAGAACGGAGGTCCCTTGTAGAAGATAACATATGCCACAGCCAGGCCAGCAGATCCTCTCAGCTCGTCAGCAGGATGATGGGTGTTATCTGAACTTGGGGAAGCACTGGCCATCACGGTAGCTTGCGGACATTTTAACCGTCTGTGGGACAGTTATGGGGGGGTGAAATAGCTGAGGCTGTTGGTCGGGACGTGGCATTCTGGGCACGGAGAAAGGATTTAACCCCCAACATAACCCACACTCCCCCCCTTACCCCCTGAGCCTCTGCATGCATCGCCAAGTGATAACACTTCACTGAAACAAACCCACTCTACTGGATCTGAACTAATCTCTGCCTAAAAACTGCCGACGTCCCATCGCTATTTGTCTCGTCCACAATATTGCCCGTTTAGATTTCTGAGAGATGGCTCCGTGTAGGCATGTTGGGGTTTTTCGTGCGTAAAAGTCCTGAGAGACATGTTTAGGGACAAACACAAACTCTAGTTTTTCTGGCTACAGGTAACAAAAGACAAGATTATACCGCTATGGTGACTTGGAACACTTGTCTGGCTGGAATATGATTTAAATAATTCCTACTGCGTTATTAGTTGAGTTCTAAGCTTAATTTTTAATATAAATTATTATTATTATTAATATTATTAGCACTGCGTCTTACTACCCGTTCGGGTTATACACCTACGCTAATATGTAATGGTAGGGTGATTGTGAGATTAAATGGAGGTCCTACAGCTTAACGTGGAATCCGAACCACGGTGGAGGCCTGGCATTCCTCACATTCACAAGTTGTGATTATTACACGTCTTGTCAGAGGTGAAGGAAGGGCTTGGCAATCGGATAAATATGTACCAGGACCGAGGATTGAACCCCGGACTCCCAGAACAGAGGTCCGACACCTTACCCTTAGACCACCAGGTCACCCATAAATTAATAACTAAAATCTTAAATTTGATACAAATCTGTCTAGAATATTTTTTCAAAAAAAAATCACAACAATGCAAATGTTATTTAGCTATTTTTCAAAGTCATCTCAACTATACCAGGAAAATGCGTTTTTTCTTAGATTAAATAGTCCGTAATTTAATATATTATTTTTAGATGTTTTTGCTATAGAAAATAAGGCATAGATGATCCCAACCTAAACTGCTTTTTTTTTAATATAGTGGGGTGACTTGGAAAGATTCAAATTTCAGGTACTCCTGTGAAAGAAAGTAATCAAAGTGAAATACAGATATTCCTAGAAATTACAAAAGAACATCTGTGTTTTTGAGAAATCAACAATGTTTCCACTTAAACAAATTTCAAAATATAGCTGCCATAGTTTGTCACTATTATAATTTGTGCTAAAAAAAATTCCTTAGCATAAATTAAATCTAATATAAAAACGAGAAAATATATCAATTTGATTCTTGCACTAAAATGACTGTAAAAAATTGGGCTGTACATAAGTGGGGTGGCATGGAACAATATTGAATATGTTTTCTGTAGGAGTAGGAAGAACTGGAATGTTCCAAGTCACCTCAAGCTTGTACTTGGAACAGACTTTTGATATATATAATTTTTTTTTTTCAAATTTGAAACTTCCATTTGATTAATGAGACATTTTAGAAGACAAAAACTCACAAAAATAACCATTCAAAATAATATGTATTTAAAATAAATAATAAGAAAAATCAGTAAAAAGTGTTCCAAGTCTTACGGCACTCTTATTAACTACTGTAAGTTCACCCCGAGCAGAGAAGAAGATATTCCGGTAAAAATTTCATAAATTTGGAATACTGAGAACATGTGGTCTACAGCAGATCATATTTTAGTAGCATATTAAACCACCAAGCGCTGTAGTCGATATGCTAGTGTGAGCTGAGAACTGGAAACACTGATATTGGTCTATTGCAACTACAGTAATTTGATTATACTTCTAGGGTTAACTTCCTTTCGATAATTTTAACTGAAGTTAAACTTTATTAATCCCATTTAGATACTTGGGAGTTTTTACGGGGGTTGGAGGGGGGAGGAGGGTGGGGGGAGAAAATCTTCCCATTTTTAATTTTTGTAATCCTTGGCAGCATGTTCAATTTATGGTAATTTTAACCTTTTCTGGCAGTTTAAATTATATTTAATAGATTTATTTATGTCCATTTCCGCTTCATTTCGACAAATGATAGAAATTGAACTCACTTGTAGAAGTGACAAAACATTTTCGCAAGATGGATGAATATTAATTTGACGTTTAAGAATCTTTTCATCTATCAGAAAAAATCGAGATTATCTGGGACCAACTTTTTTGGTCTCCCCTTGACGATTTACACTATGGCACTTCTTACAGAGCTCATCATGGTATAATAAATAAAGGTAATCTTGATCCTTTTCAAACTAAACCTAGTGTATTTGTTTCTATCAAATAAAGTTTGCAGCCTCTCAGTTTTAAGTTACAATATTTGCCAGCCACTTCTTTTGACCAGACTGCACATAGCCTGCACTTTCTCACAAATACTTTTAAATTCTTAGTCAATAACATTTGGTTTATTTGGCACTTAGGGCTACAGGATAGAATGAGTAGACCAATTTTGTTGTGGCCTTCTGATTCAGAATTAGGAACTATAGTGCTGAGCTAACTTCCCTGGATGTAATTCATGGCTATTTATCACACATGGGGGTGTTTTTATCTGTGATCCCTATCTTACTGATCAATGGAGATCAGATATACTCTAGGATTTAAGGTAAGTGCACCCGCATTTCAGGGAACAGAGGCTGTACAACTTTTTTTTTTTTTTTACTCGCTACGGTGTCCGCATGGTCTAAGGCATCACTCTCGCAATATAATAAACTACGGATGATAGGGAGATCGAAGTTCATTCCCGGTCGGGTGTATTGAGGATAGTTTGTCCAAAACTGTTTTAACTATCCCTCCATGCAAATGCGTGCATACTTA
Organism: Timema douglasi; assembly: GCA_901482245.1. Classification (NCBI taxonomy): domain Eukaryota; kingdom Metazoa; phylum Arthropoda; class Insecta; order Phasmatodea; family Timematidae; genus Timema; species Timema douglasi. Next base: position 10,433 of record CABEEJ010010077.1, read on the forward strand.
GTTTAATTTCAACCTTCCTAATCCCTAACATATTATCATGTGATCCACAACACATACAAGATGAGAATGACGACTTTGTTAGCGTGTTCACCGTCCTTCATCATGATTGGCAGGAATACATTAGCTACATTTTGTACCATTCCTAATTAGTTCAAAGTACCCGCATTTACGTGAATGAGGACTAAATGCCAGGACCATATAGTCTAGCTTGTAGGTAATGGAGAGATGGGGGTAACGGGGAGGATAAAGTATTGGGGAGGTTGAGATAATGGGGAGGATGAGGTAAAGTGGAGGTCGAGATAACGGGAGGGTTGAGGTAACGGGGAGGGTGGAGTAACGAGGAGGTTGAGGTAACGGGAAAATCGAGATAACGGGGAGGTTGAGGTAACGGAGAGTTTGAGGTAACGGGGAGGTAGAGATAATGGGGAGGTCGAGATAACGGGGAGGGTGAAGTAACGGGGAGGTCGAGTTAACGGGGAGGTTGAGTTAACGGGGAGGTTGAGGTAACGGGGAGGTCGAGATAACGGGGAGGTTGAGGTAACGGAGAGTTTGAGGTAACGGGGAGGTAGAGATAATGGGGTGGTTGAGGTAACGGGGAGGTTGAAGTAGCGGGGAGGTAGAGATAACGGGGAGGTTGAGGTAATGGGGAAGTCGAGATAACGGGGAGGGTGAAGTAACGGGTAGGTCGAGATAGCGCGGAGGTTGAGGTAACGGGAAAAATGAGGTTCGAATTTCATTTGGATGTATGTCCTTCTGATGATGGTCATTCCTAAAAGGATTTCCACTCTCCCTCACCGAAAATGTGGCTAAATCTCCAATACCGTCTGGACAAACAGTAAAAGAGAAGAGAACAAATATCTAAAGAGAGAATGGATGAAACACTTGATTAGTTTACTTCAAAATTAGAGCTCTCTGCGGGTCCTGGTGCGTTATGATTAAACAGATGAAATAAACGAGAACATCTCGGGATTACTGTGTTCTTTAGTTTCTAGTCAGTTCACACGGTAATTACGCTTTGTTTTGGTTGAGTTTTAGCATCGTATATTACTACGTGTTCAGCCTATACACATATTTACTATTTACGCTAATATGCTAGGAATGAGGAAGGATGAACTTGGAGGATGTGTAACTACATTTGCGTGGATAGAGAGTGGGAAACCATTTAGGTAAAAAAGCATCGTCATTACACCCAAACTGGATTCGATCCCCGATCTCTCTGCCATCGGAAGTCCAGTCTATGGCAAGAGTGACGCCTAGGATCATGCAGACAAGTCTTAACTGTTGGTGACACGCCACCTCCACTCAACAAACCCCTGAGTTGATGTGTTCGGATTAGAAGCCTCAGCTTCTAAAAAACCCCAAACACGGTTACATGGTTTGTATCTTAGTGTGACCGTAATATAGCATACCGTATACATTTTACTAGAGGAAGATATGGATTCTCTTTACCGTTTTCCCCATAAGCAAATGTGGTTACACTTATTATAAATTTAGCCTTCCTCATACATTACACATTAGTATAATGATTAGTAGAGTCTACATATTTATGCTTATAAGACGAGTGGATAGTGTAATATGTGGTAACAAACATAACAATATATTATAAATTATTATATAGCCTAAAATATTTAGCACCGCGTCTTACTACCCGTTCGGGTTATACGCTTTAAGTACTAATTACACTAATGGATTAGGAATTGGGAAGGTTTTTAACCAAAGGAAGTGAATTCACATTTGCGGGGAGGGAGAGTGGAAAACAATTTAGGAAAAACCACCCCCAGTTCACCCGACCGAGATTCGAACCTCGATCTCGCCGTCCTCAGCAGTCGAGCTCAACACGACTAGCGCGTTAGCCAACTACGCCACCGAGGCGGGTTATATAGCCTATAATANCCGAGATTCGAACCTCGATCTCGCCGTCCTCAGCAGTCGAGCTCAACACGACTAGCGCGTTAGCCAACTACGCCACCGAGGCGGGTTATATAGCCTATAATAGTATATAGTATAGTTATAAGCCTACTATTATGTCAAACATCTTAGAAGGCACCCGCTTCGATAGACGCATGGTCTAAGGCGTTATTCTCGCAATTTTCTAAATTGACAATGGCAGGGAGATCGAGGTTTGAAACCTATCCTGGAGCACTAAGGATGGGGTTTTTTTTCAAAATGTTTTTCAACTCTTTCTACACGCAAATGTGGGTACATTTACTTTGAACTTTGCCTTCTTCATCCTTAGCCCAATAGCGTAATTAGTAGTCCTACAAAGGCGTACAACCCGAACGGGCAGTAAGACGCGGTGCTAAAAAAAAGAGATTCAGTGTAGGCCTAGAGTAAAGGAATCCCTGAAGCGGTAAGGTATTCGTGTAGTAATTATCATGGTAAGAGGTTCTGCAAACACACAAGGGGTTTCTAGATTTAACTGCCTTTGTGTTCCGTGGTAGATCTTTAGGGTGTCTTGAGCTGTCAGACACATCGTATACTCTCTCACTTAATTATGTATTATAGTTAATGTCTCTGGGATAAATTAAGGACTTAGAAAATGTAATATATACTGTACATACAGCACATAACCTTACTATAAGTTCAGTTTATATGCCTATGTACTGATTATGATATTGTGTTTGGGATGACTAATATTGAATTTAGAGGAAGAATGCCCGTATTTGTGTGTAAGAAGAGTGTAAAACCATCTATGAATCGTCACTCTATATACACACGACCAGGATTCGAACCCAGATCTCACTGCCATCGACAGTTTAGTCCGAAGAGTGTTACACCTTTAATCAGGGGTCGGAAACTGTTCTATATTGCAGCCAATTTCATTCGATCGCGTAAGAAAACCACATCGCGATTTAAAAAAGTCGATTTTGAGCCTTGTCTTATGCAACTAATTTAGTAAGTACTTTCAAAAAATGTTTTCAGTAGGACACAAAATACCTTGATACATCATTAGAGATTAAAAGTTCAATACGGATATATTACATTTTTACTTCCTCGCTATCTTACAGGTAGAGAAAGTATTGTGATTGTCAAAAAAATCTAACTCGAGAATTCGATTATTCTTGACGTTTCGTGATCCCCCCAAATCCGAAAAAGTGGTTTTTGAATTTCCGTCTGTCTGTCTGTAAAGTTTATACCTCCAACTAGAGCCTAAACTATTTTACCGATCAGACTAAAACTTGATATCTAGGGTTTTCATAGGGTTTCCTCGAGAACATTTTTTGAAATTGGATATATAACCCTAAAATTAAGGGTAGTTTACTCAAGGCCAAAAAGAGAAAAAGTCGATTTTCTCAAAATCTGATCAAATGATTTTTATTAAATTTAATTTCTGAACATTTATAAAAATCCCAAATATAATGGCTACTTTCAATATTTCGGCAAAATGATTTTAAGGGCTCCGGTCTGATGCGTAGATTCTAATTTTTTATCATATCTCCGAAACTATGTGAGATATGAAATTACTGATGATTAAAAATATATAGATCTATTTATAATACAAATATTTTATAAGAAGCATATTTTTATAAAACCAATCAAACTCAAGCTATACGCAAATATATATATTTTTTAACTTTTCGAAAACAAAAGATAAAGAGTATGGCGACCGTAAAAAAATCTATACTGAAATGTTGATGGATATCAACGTCTTGACCCTCCGAGCCCTAAAAAGTGGTTTTTTCAATGCCATTTGTCTGTGTGTCTGTTTAAACTTGAAATTAAGAGTAGTTTAGTAAAGAACGGAAAGAGAAAAAATCGATTTCTCAAAATCGTTTCTAACGATTTTGATTAAAAATCGTATCTAGGTATTAATTAAGATTATAAATAAACTGGCTATTTTCATTTTCTCATGAAAATGTCTTATAGGGTACTTCACAGAAGCTGAAACTTCCGTATATTCGCAACTATATAAATACTGAATAACTTTTCGTTGCAAAATTGTAGTATTATTAAAAATAACAAAACTTGCATATGAAATATATTTTTATAAAACACACAATTTCGGAGTTATTGGCAAATATATTAATATAATTTTGTGAGCTTTAGTTGTAAACATATACTACTCAAGTTCTAACGCAATAATTCTCCAATGTCCTAGAGTAATTAAATATAAGTAAGTCTCTCAAAAAGTTTATGTTTTTTTTCCTTAAACTTAAAACCCCTTAGGAAAAATGTTTGTACAACAGTGATCTATATCCATTTTAGACTCAATAGTCAATATTTACATATTTATTGGTCAAAATTTATAAATGAAGAATTTAATAGCAATGCGATGGCATGAAAATTTTCAGCACCTAATAAAATGTTAGAAATTTTAACCGGGAGTTGAAATTTTAATACGAAGTGTTGACCCTTGTGGACCCAATATTGGTCTTTTTTATCGGTCCAAACATACAAATGAGGACATTAATTCTTTAAAAATAAAAATACAAGATTTAAAACCGGGACTCAAAAAATGTTTTACATAAATCTAGTGCAATTTATGCTTGGGTTTGCTAGTGTACGAGTATGTTATTTCGTTTCACATATATTATGAGTTTTGAGTAAATTTCTCAATTTTTAAACAATGGAGTGAGAAAGTCCATGTGGAATTCCGTATAGTTTATTTTTTCTAGAAGAGTGAGTAAGGTTTATTTTAAGAAATTAATTTAAGACACATAGAAAAAAAAGAGATCAAAAGTAGAGTGGAAAAACGATTGATTAACGCGGGACATTTGATAAATTTGTAAATTGATCGAGGCTCAAAAATGTTGCTGACCCCTTAGTTAAACCATTCAAGCACCAAAATAACTAATCATTCTATATGGATTCGTTGACAAATAATTTAATTTAATTTAATTGTTTTTAGTGCATTAAGTTTTACGGATATTCAAATATTTTTTCTTATGAGTTAGGGATGAGTAAGATAAAGTTGAGAGAAATGTGCCCTCATTTGCGTGGAGTAAGAGTGGGAAACTTTTAGGAAAAGCCACAATCAAGAAATCCAACTGGGTTTTGAACCTCAATCCTCCCGATACCGTTAATCAAGAATAATATGATAGTGACGAGTTTGACAATGTGACCCCCGATGCGGATTTCATTTGTAGGTTGTTCGGTTGTGTGGGACATTATAGTGCCTTGTTGTGTGGGACATTATAGTTCCTTGTTATTATTATTATTAGCACCGCGTCTTACTACCCGTTCGGGTTATACGCACTTACGCTAATGTGTAATGGTAAGGTGATTGTGA
>CABEEJ010010079.1:0-2500 GCA_901482245.1 Timema douglasi
ACTGGGGAGGGGCTACTGCTGAATGGGGCTTGGTGAGTTCAAACGTGATTGTTATTCAGTCTTGTAGGTTTTCACTATTTTTGTAGTTTTATGTCAATAAACGCTACACAACTTATGATCAACGATTCCTGGTCGGCCATGTCTGATACATACACAGTATGAACTCGAACATTTTTAAATGATTGAAGTCATGCATCATACGACATTGTACACTACTTTCACCCGGGAAGGCTTGAGTCTAAACTTTATGAATTACACTACCATTTATCTTAAAACCTACAATATAGAAGAACTAAGGAGGGTAGGATTACTGACTTTCATGGTGGACGATGGATGCGTGGTCATGATGCATAGGACATTTTGTACTTTAACCTTATTCATTGATCAGCACCATGCATCGTTCAAGCTTTATACTTACACAATATAATATGTTCTTGATCCAAGTCGTGCAAAATACTACAAGGCCGTAGCCGGAGGGGGTGGGTTTAGGGGTTTAACCCCCCGCTCCAAAATTTTATGAACCAAATATATATGGCTTTATTTATGTTTCAACTCAAGGCAAGGGCACCTGCAGGCTTTTTCTCCAGGGGCGTCAGGGGGTTCTCCCCCAGATTAAAAAAAAAATTAAAGTCTCAAAATATGCTTTTTAAGGTAATTCTTGTTTTCCTGAAAATAAGATAAAACATAAGAAAAGTGTTTCAAATTTATCCAAATTCGTGGGTGGACACTTGCTTGACCTTACGATTTGAATGGCGAATGCTGTTGGCGAATTGTTCAGGCACGCCCCAAACTATCAGCCCTAAAGTCAGCAAGTGGCTTTGTGCTGGGCGCTGGTAATTAGTTTATTAGTTATATTCTAAAACTCTTTGTTTGTTGGCTGGGGGCATTGTTTGAGAACTAGCTAAGAACACTGTTGGGCGGGATTAGCCTACTTCTAATGTTTATACTACCTCAGAATCTCAGGGGGGCAATTGCAGACATATTTTTTAAAGGGATTTTCTAGTTTATTGTTTAAAAATCGTAACTTTGTATGTCCTAAAAATTCGTAGCCACTAGGCACCATGCCTACCTTATTTATTTATCTAGAGCAGTGGCTTCCAAAAGGTGGTCCGTGGACCCCCGGGGGTTCACAAGCTGTTCCTAGGGGGTCCACGACAACTGCCAAAATTTAACAAAATAAAAATTTAAAATAATAATTAATCAATACTATGCTACATGAAAAACTAGTATCGAATTATACTTTCGAATTATGCATTCGAATTTTCAAGTCAAAGTGTCCAGCCTTCAAACTGATCTTCAGAAGTGATGAGGAAAAGAATAGGTTTTTATAATCTCACTAATACTATACCCAAATGAATAAATATGAACTTTTTCATGATTAATACATTTTCATGTAGGCCTAATTAACCTTTTTTGTGTTAACTATTACCATTATATTCATTATTATTACAACTAGAGTTAATGTAAAATAAAAGTATGTAAAACCACATTTAACACTGACTTACTGTGCTAAATTTCCAGATTTGTAGGTATTCTAATATTAATTATTAATATCGGGGAGGGGGGGCTATTTTCTATATATAGAATAGATTATATTCTAATTATTAGATAAAACGGAGTGTCCGCTGATCTCAAAGCACCTAGGTAATTGGGAACCACTGATCTAGAGTATTTTTTATCACATCTTACTGCATGTTCGAGCTGCACTCATTTTTTAATTAGTTTAGTTGGAGCTATATGCCATTGGGTAGTTAGCTAAACCCCTACCTGCTACGGGGGCAGCATTGTATAAGATGTCACTCTTGTGTTGGATTAGATTGCCGATGAGAGGGAGATCGGAGCTCGAATCTCGGTCGGGTGTACTGGGGGTGGTCTTTCCGAAATTGTTTTCCACTCTCGCTCTCCATGCAAATGCGAATACACTTCCTATAAATTCAACCTTCCACATCCGTATATCATTAACGTAATTATTACATATGCGTATAACCTGAACAGATAATAAGACGGAGTAACAAAAAAAATCCCCTGCCAGCTTAGATATGAAACTTTAGGTTAATCACTCTTTGAATTGTATTTAACAAGGTATTTTTCTAACTTTAACGAGTATGGATCGAGTGATGAAACAAATATATGAAGGTCAAGTGAATGGATCAAAAGGAAGGGGTAGGCGATGTTAGACGTGGCTAAATGTTGTGTGGGTGTATAAGTGTAAAAGAGAAACACTAAACGTTTTAAGAATAAAAGAGCATTGTATGATTCTGTATATGGATGTTGTGAAGTAAAAGAAGTATACAAGCACAGGTAAGTGTGGAGAAAGTTAGTGAGGATGGATTAATTAGAGTGTTTTTTTTATCTATATTCACAGCTTCTTGCCTACCCCATAAAAGAATGGCGTGATCAGGTATGTAAAAGTTCGTTCACGGTAGGAGTTTACCTCTGAAAGGCCTTTTTCCCTACCAGAAATCTATTATATAGTAGGATATTGGTAGGAAAAAAAGAC
>CABEEJ010010079.1:5000-15650 GCA_901482245.1 Timema douglasi
GAAAATTGTTGGATGAAATTTAAAATCCGTTGATATTGGCATAAATGCGCCCTCTAGACCAATATAATTGAATTAGCACCTTACACATTTAAAAAAAACTACTAAACAAGCACGCGAGAAATCTGAAACGAACGGGGTACGAATATATATGGACCAGAGACTGCAAGATCGTTGTACGTCAGTTAGAAAATAAAATAGTTACAAAAATAATGTTGCCAGAAGATATAAAATAAATTAGGTAAAGGGCTCTTTTCAGCAGCTAAGTTATCCTAGATGTATTGAATTACAATCTGATACTATTTTAGTATTAGATTATGTGCAGGGGCGGCTTAAGGGCCGGATGAACCGGGCGCCTGCGCCAGCTCGAGAGGGTGCTAAACAGAACACCAACCTAATTTAACTTAGCCTGGACGTGATAGGAAAACAATGCACAAACCCCTCAACTTCTATCCTAAAGCGTAGAAATATCTACGCCTATTTCATCTTTATAAGACTATAACATGTTATATATTCGCCTATTACAACATTAGCCTTTATAATTACATGCTACATGTATTATAAATTTATAATATACAATTTTTTTTATCAAGTGATTACTACTGTGAGCTACATACAACTTGAATCGTGGTACCATCGTGGAGACAGCGCCAGTTTTTTTCTAGTTTATTTTACATTGAGCGTAATGCATTTTTAATTTTGCAGCAGAGCTAGCAAAACTAAAAGTAGAATCAAAATAATGCTATGTTATTATTTAGGGAAAATATCCAGAAAGAAGTAATTTAACTGGTTGGCTCAAAGACTGAGCAAAAGATTTTTGAGTGAAGTATCAAAATTGAAATATTACTTCACTATTATTTTAGACTAAAGCCCTGATGTAAGCCACACTAAACAAATTAATTTAGTTATTCACTTTGTGCGCTGTGGCGTAAAAAGAGACATGCACACAAGGGCATTCTTCGGGACACGTCCCAATAGGTAGATCAATAGGAGAAGCCCCAACACACACCCCTTTGACTCAACAGGAAGATATGAAGATGATATTGCGTAAATTGTGTGGACAAGGATTACAATGGTGGGGTCATGTCGGCATCCAGACCGGGATAACTTGGCATGAACCTCTGGGCCTTTTCTGTACCATGTAGTGCCTACTCCATAGATGTGGCTATGAATGATGCTTCTCTATCCTATAAAGAAGCTGTGACATTTTTCAGAACTGTCCAAGAAGTGTATAATAATTATTTTTATGCCTCTAATCAACGATGGTTTGTGTAACGGAACACGTGTCATATTTTACAATATACCTCCTTAGTGAGATTCAATGAGAAAGTCGTATTAATGCTCTAACTCCTTTTTGCTACCAGACTGGTGAAATTTACGATACTTTGTATCAGCTGATCAAAGAACTGATGCTTTTTGGTAAGAACACTACCTTAAGTTTGGCCAGAAAGATAGAGAGTTTACAGTTTGTGTGTTGTCTAATTGTTTGGAATGCAATTCTCAGTAGGATCAATATTGTCTGTAAAATAATTAAAAGAGAAAACATTGACGTTTAAAAGCCAGCTGAGCAAACCGTAAAAACTTCTTGAAATAAATACGATCAGAATGAGGTTTTCAAGAGCTAATGGTTGATCTAAAGAAAATGGCCGAAACCCTTAAAATTGAGCCGGAGTTTAAAGCTGAATCACAAGTGTGCACCAGAAAAAAAATTGTCAATCTGATTATGAGTTACAAGACGAACTGATGGTCCTAAAAAGGAATCAAAGACAACTTGTTTTTTCTAACTATTGGAACGTCCCATCAAGTCATTAAAAAAACAATTTGTCCAAATTAACACAGATGACATTATTTAGTTTTATATCTGAGATTAAAAGTCAGGCCAGTGATGCACGGTTACAAAAGAGTATGAACTTGTAGAATGCAGATAGACTACCTGACAAAGAACATAGTGACGTTAGTGGTATGCAATTACATCAATGATTTCTGCTAATTTCTTTATTATATGATAAAGATGTAAATGACACATTGGATGTATTAAAGTTTATCACCGCCAACAATCCAAAAATTACCCACCATGTCACAGGAATGTCAAGTTACTAGTAGGATTGACAATAATGTAAATTGAATAACATGATGCTTTTCAAATGATTGACAAAGAGTCAATCATTAAAGAATTTGCAGGAAAGAAGGAAGAAGAATAAGGTGTAGTTTTTATGTAGGCCCATAATAATTGTATGCAATGTATTATAAATTTAAATATAGCATTTAATATGTATTAAACGTTAATTTTGTAATAGGCGAATATATCAGATTTTACAGACATTCTTAGAAAGATGTATAATGTGCCTAGCCAATGGTAGGTTTGGATTTGCTAGGTTCGAAGATTTTATGTTAGGGATGGGGATAATTTTTCTATCACGCCAAGGCTACGTTAGTTTTAGGATTGCTAGGTTTGGCTATTGTTTTCATATTTTCCCGGAAATACAAGGGGGCACCAAATAGCAATCCCACCCGGCGCAAAATTTATCTCGAGCCGCCCCTGGTTATGTAACATTGTAGATAGATGTTATGACACTTTAAAAATTATGCCAGAAGCTTAAAGAATAAATTAGAAGACTTATAAATCATGTTACAATGCTTAGATCAAATATATTGAGTTATAACAGAAACTAAGGATACAATCTATGAACCGCATGTTTTTAAAGTCAAAAACTTCAGCAGTATTTACTCATGTAGAGATAATAAGCCTGGAGGATGCCCAGGAACATTTGTAAATAGTTCATGGGACTGGCATATGGTATATAATACTGTGGATAGCCACAGCCTGCTATCAATATATATCAGTAAGAAACAAACAAAATTCCATATATTAGCTGCCTACAATCCGTCAATAATTAATGCTAACCTATTTCTGAATTCTCTATAGGAGCATTTGAGCTTTGTTCGAAATAAAACCTGCTTTATAGTAGTGTATATAGAGTTCCCAGATAATTTCAAAATATCCAAAGGGGTTCCAGTTTACAAAAAAAAAAAAAAAAGTGACAAAAGAACAACTAATAACTACATACCTATATCAGTCTTGCCAACACTTTCGAAATTATTCGAGAATATCATAAAAAAAAGTTACTACTATCGTTCTTAAATAAAAAAAAATCTTTTACAAAGGCCAGTATGGATTTAAAGATGGGTCTAGCACTGATATTGCAGTGCTCGACCTTATCTCTCAAGTCCATAATGCTTTGGATGGTAACGAAATTGAAACATACATATTTATCGATCTTGGGAAAGTATATAAAATGGTAATATACCTTTAAAAAAACTAGAGAAGTCTGGTACTAGAGGAAAGGCGCTTGACTGTTTCCATAGCTATCTAGCGAACAGGAAAAATTGTTAAAAAAAACACTTTCAGTACAACCAGTATGGCAGGACGTATTTAGACCAGGACATTTTTAGGCAGTGGTTCTTTGTCAATGCCACCTTTTTATTTTTTTAAATCTCTTTGTCAACGCCACTATGTAGGTCTCAGGAAATCTTTAGACTAGGACATTTTTAAGTAGCGGTTCTTTGTTAGTGCCACCCTTAGGATTTGTAGTTGTACGTATGTGTGTGTGTGTGTGTGTGTGCCACCTTCATAAATAAATTAAACCATTTCATGTCACTTCTGTTCACCACGAACCTTGGTCTCATTGTTTTCCATCTGTCCGTCGATAGGCTCATCTTCATCTTCACCCTCATTTTTGTCCTTGGCTTCTTTTCTGTCTTCCAGATCATACTAAAATTGATAGTTTGAGTGTTTAGAGATATTGTGCAGCACGGCACACGTTGCTATTACTTTGAGGACTCTCTCTAAAGAAAGTATGATGCAGTTATCGACGATCGGAAACCTTTGTTTAAATTGACCGAAGGCTCTTTCCACTATCACTCTTTCCCTGGCATGATTCAAATTGAAACGATGCTGATCATCATTTCTTGGTGGCTTAAATGTAGTGACCAGCCAAAGAGATATGCCAACCCCGAATCGCCAAGTATCCAAGCATTATCATTGTACTGAGAAATTATATTCCCAATTGTGCTACGTCTCCATAGCCTAGCATCATGCACGCTACCAAGCCATCCTGCACGTATACTTGTAAATTTCTGGTCAGCATATACGGTGGTCTGCACATTAATATTGGCATAACCTTTCCGATTGATGTACTCATCACCATTTAAGGATGATTTTTTAATTTATATTTGGGAGCAATCCAAAGACCCTACAATGGTTGGCAGTCGAAATCGTCTTTGCCATTGTACCTTAGCCATATTAGTTTCCTGCATTTTGTACGGGAATTTAATCCAGTCGTGAGCTTTTAGAAAGATCTGATTCATTACATAATTGACCATTTTACATGCCGTAGTCCGGTAAACTGCAAACTCCACGTGTTTCATCAGTTACTGGCAAAAACTCCGCAGTTAAAATGTCAACATTTTCACTTTCAAATCGTAACAGCTCTTTACATCTTAACATTCCTCCAAACACAATAAATTGTATCATGTCTTACCGGCAGGAACATCGCCATGATGGAAACTGATGGACACTGCTGAAAAGCTAGCATGGCCCCTTCACGTCTTAAAAAAAAACCTAGATGTATCTCAGTAAAAAGCTAGATTCTACTCTTTATTCAAACAAGAAAGCCAGCCCGTCCGGAAAAGTCAAGATACATCTAAGCATACTAGAGCCTACAACTTTTATTTGCATAAAATCTAGATACATCTAAAAAAAACGTCCAAGACTTAGCTACATCTAGTTTTTATTCATATTGCTCAAAATGTTAGTGTTGGGACGTGTATGAGTACGTATCTAAGATAAGCACAAGGTTCCATATTAGGACCTTTACTCTTCCTAATATATGTGAATGATTTAGTCAACTGTAATATTAGAGGGCAAATAAACATATTCGCAGATGATGCAAACATTCTATAAATAGGATATAGCATAGACACACTACTTAATTATATGCAACATGATCTAAATATCATAGTTAGATGGCTAGGTAAAAATAAAATGTCTATATATGAAGAGAAAACTAATTATATTATATTTTCTAAGGTCAATAATATTATCAATCCAACCAGCAAAATTTTAATACATAACAAAAATCTATATAGGGTAGGATAAGTTACATATTTGGGTTTGATTATAGATAGTAGTTTAACTTGGTATCCTTACATAAATTATATAATATAAAAAAAACTACAATAGGGCTCCTACGCAGGCTGAGTATTGTGTTCCTCAGGCTCGCATAAAGCAATTATACTACTCTTTAATACACTGTAATTTAAATTATCTAATTATTATATGATTTAATACAAGTAAAATCAAGTTTAATGATTAATAAATACTACAAAAGAAAGCAATTAAAATTGTATTCAAACTACCACTTCTTATGCCCTCCAAACAGATTACATTCAAACAAATATACCCCTTTTAGAACTTTGTGCTGACCTAAATTCTGGCATAGATACAAAAAATCTGTTTGAATAGTACATTAAGTAACATTAATTTAAATTTTAGATTAACCATTCATAGCCATGTCACCAGGAATTCTGAAAAGTTGGATTTGGGTACACATCAATTCGAAGAAATATGGCTATAATAGTTCAAATATAGAGTATTAAAGAAATATAATAGCCTACATACGCATGTGAGCTATATCAAGAACCTCTTACAATTTAAAAAAGAGGTTAGGAATATACTTTTGAAAAAAATATCCCCCCCCCTTATAGTCTTAAAGTTTACCTCTTGTCTCACTAAATTATTATAAATTTACTACATCAAGACACCATCCTGTATTTAATCTGTATATCGTATACCTTATCATGTAATAATGTTGTATAACTTCCCTATTGTTCATGTCTATAGCATGCCTATTTCATTTTATCCTGCATGTTATAGTTTTGTCTATTCCTGCCAAATGTACCTTAATTTTTTTTTATTTTGTGTCTATAATCCCGGAAAATTGTATTTTATATTTGTATAGTTATAGTTTTTTTGTCATTATCCCGCCAAATGTAATTTTATCTTTATAGTTTCCAACAACGACCTATTAAAACTCATGGAAAAACTGTTCCGAATAAATAAATGAAAATAATAAATAAATAGTTTTACGACAGGTCCATTTATTTGGTCAGTGAACTTAGACCACCAATACATCCTGCCTCCTCCATCCGTTCCAAGTATTCTTTATTTCTTCAAGTCATCTAATATTTGATTCCTTCTTCTTCATAAGATCCTCTTTCCAACAACCTTTCTTTCTATGAGATCGTGCAAAAGACAGTTCCTACTAAGGATGTGTCCGATTCAGTTTCATCATTCAGAATCACATCTAAAATTATTATTTTACTGCCCACTCTTCTTAGGACTTATCCATGTTTCACCCTGTCTATCCACTTGATATTGTTAATCTTCTCCAGCACTACATTTGAAAGATATCAAGTATCTCTTTTATATTTCCCTATAACCTCTTCGTGTTGAAAACTTCCTTGGCTATGGTGATCCTTGATCTAATTTTCTTGAGGCAAGAAGCATCCTTTTTCAGCAGACTTCCCAGGTACTTGAACTGTTCTATTTTTCCAACTTCTTATTTCCAATCGTTATTTTCAGCGGCTCTTCATTTTTCGAAATCACCAACACTTTTGAATTCTCAAGGTTGATCTCCACATCATATATTTTCCCTATCTCCTCCTGCTGATATCAGGGCTTCCTTGACCAGACACTCGCCATCCAAGTTGAACAGATTGGGCGACAGACAGCAACACTAGCTTACTCCTCTTCCTATCTCCTCGCTGTTGGTCTCTCCATCATTAAGCCTCATCCTCATTCACTGTCTCAGGTACGGGTTTGCAATCAGCCTTCTGTCTATCCAGTCTATGTCGATCTTCTTGAGTATTTTCGTCAGTTTCTTCCACTTCGCTTTATTGAACACCTTTTGCCAGTCGATTAAACCAATGTAGACCTCTTCCATGACTTCCAACACGCTTTCTGAAATTATCAGCCTCCGATGGCAGCTCTGGTTTCTTTTCCATTTCCTAATCCAAATTTATCTTCTTTTCCTAATTTTTTTATTTTCTGTTCCAGTCGCCTGTAGAATATTCTTGCCATGATTTTCCCACTATTCCCGTTATATAAGGTAGGTATGATACCTTCCTTTTCTCTCTTTCTTCTAGTGTGGAGTTTTCCTTTGTGAAACATTGTAGTAAAGTAGTAAATGGTTATCTCGGCTCCAGGGGTCAAAAAAGTGGTTGAGTTGATTTGAGATATTTATGGTGGTAAGTTCCCGTGGAGCACTATTCATAGGCGTAGCTGTCTTGTTTAAGGATCAGTAGCGTTGCGTCAGGGAAAGCAAGGCAAGCACTGCTTGACTTTGATTAAATATATTTAATTATTTTATTTAATGCTTGCAAAAATATTCTCTTGGTAGTCATTTAAATGTAATTCAAGCATCAGTGGTTTTGAAAAAAATCCCATACATGTCAGTAACCGTAACATGCATGCAAGGCGTGCATTAGTCCATCTAATGGGGGTTGAAAGTCGGTATTTGTGCGACTTTCATCCCATTGCTCTAGATAGAGTAGTTCTTATTTGTTACGTCATAAATTTCGGATGGGAGAGAAGGGGAAGAGCTGTGGATGTCAGATAAAAATGCAAGCAATCGAGCTAAGACTTCTCTTTCCCAAAAGGTGACGACTAGAGCCAAAGTCACTGCCCCTCTTTTCCCCTTTCAAAACATAGTGGGATGGTATGGCATGAAAGGAGAAATTAATATTGTCAAGGTATTGACCCCGTACCTACACATCTTTAATCCCGGTACACACGATATAACTTCTTGTACATAAAGTTGTACAAGAAGTTGCAGCCTGAAGATAGCGTCGTGTGAACACCAAAACTTGTACAAGAATTTTAATGATTAAGAAATTGTATACATTAAATACCAATATTTTACAAATCATTCAATCATTATTTTTCCATAAAAAGGGCAAAAAAGTAATTCTTTTACATATATTGTATGCAATCACAAATTCCGTGTGAACAGTCACTCGCTAAAATATGTATGCAATCCATTTGACTAAGATATTGCAGAATTATTTCTTGCACAACTTTTTGTACAAGAATTTGTGTCGTATGTACCGGGATTTAGATATTTGTGGAGTTTATTGTAGCAGGTGCTTTTGTTTTGATGTTAGTATCATTTAAAGCTAACTAACGAAAGTTTATAAGTATATGTTTATAATAAGTAATAACACTCAAAGCCACAACTATCGTTAAAAATAACTCCAAATAGCTTCTTGAAGCATAAATAATTTAAAAAAAAATCCGATCTCTTTTTTTAAGCTTGGGGGCACCCCTTCAAAGCTTGTCAAAGAATTTTGGTCACGAGACGCTGTTGTTAAGAATAGTGGGGATATCCCGGTTAATTTCTTCAAATCAGAGGGTTTTAAGAAACGTAAAGACAGATGGGGTGAATCTGCAATGGTGTAGAAGTTCTATAGGCCTTTAAGTAGTAACTTTATGCGGAGCCGGTCTATGGTTTATAGGGGGCAGATGAAGGTTGAGGTGTTATATGGTCTGTTTTCTTGGGAAGGAAGGGAGCAAGAATGTTTAGGATTTTGATAGTCGGGTCGGGGACAGTGTGACGTAATTTTGGGACTGGAGAATAAAGAATTATATGCAGATTGGTAAATTATAGGGTAGGTAATAGGGCGTAGCGTCTTAAGTTTTTTTTGTTCCTCCTTTAGTTCCAAGGAGTCAGTAGTTGGTCATTGGAGATCCAGTCATGTTGGTGTATACTCAAAAGAAAAGTCTTCTTAACTCACCTCTGAAGGGTTTGTTTGGTTGTGGCTGTGGTTATCTTAATATTACGCGAGTTTCAGGGGAGCAACTGTTCAGACACGTACCTAGGGTAAGGAAGGGGGTAAACACTGTGAACCACTAAAGTGGGCAGTGGAAAAGTCAGGAGTTGCGTGAAGCCTATTATATGACTAGTAGGGAACAGAAGGTTCATAAAAAGTTTACTAGGGGATCAGATAGGAGTGGCGCGTATCATGTAAGACGACAAAGTAAACGGGAGGTTTTCGCAAAGGTGACTAAGGGATCGTCTACGAGAAATGCGTACTCAAGGGTCGGTCAGTGAGAACTCTGGTAAGTTGTCTATATAGTACACACATTTTATCTTCTCAGCTGTTTCACAAATCTGGTCATAATACGAATGCCTTTCTTGTAAAAAATATTCCTTAAATCTAAGTTTTAAAATTAAGGGTTCTTGTGGGTTTATATTAATTAGACTCTTACAATCATTAGCTATGCTTTGTCAAGCTTTAATATAACTATTTCTAAACATAGTACACAGCTTGCCTTACAAAATTACTTAATGGTAAGAACTTATTGATAAAGATTGTGAGTGATAATTAGTTTTTTGTCTGGATTTCTATTCCAAACGCATGGAGCCTGCTTCATGATCAGGTTAGGCCAATTCCAGTGGCTCAGTACGGGGGCTATTTAAACCTGTTGCTGCTAAGGGTGGGACGGTAGGAAAGGGGTTAGAATAGAGTAGCTTTCACTATTGTTTGCTCAGAAACCATAGTATATTGCAAGTACAATAAATATCATATTCTTTCAATAGATGAACTTGTTAGTTATTGATTCAAAACATTGCTTGTTATATGTCTATGCTTCTATACATGTGTTGTCTATGGGTTTTTTAAAATTTCTTTGTTTTGTTAATTGACGGCAATTTTTGTGGCTCCAATTTAAAATACCAATTAAATAGTGTTTATATGTACTATGCTTCTTTGTGTAACGGTGTTACAAAAAGAAGAAAAACTAAATCAAATGGGAGTACACACACCATCTACATTGCTGAACCTAAACAGTGGAGCACACGTGCCACGACATCCTCTCCCTACAACTCAATTCCACGGACTAAATCTACACTTCTTTATCTATGGACTAAATGGAAATACCGCCCAACGATCCGCTCGTGATAGAAGCCCCGCCCATAAACAAAGTGAAACAAAAACTTGACCAGTGTAGTATCCGGTTCAGCCACCTAGATGGTTCTCCGATTTTCCAGCAACTCCTAGAGTCACCGCTGTCCCTCCTAAGCGCTGCTTGTCTCCCTCTTCCACTCTCTTTGTGGGCATGTCTGGTATTTGTGTCGACTATATATTGCGATATATCTTTTACATGGTTACTCAGTGTATCACTAAGGTGAGAGTATAGGATAAATCTTAGGCTTATTTGCATTATTCTAAATTCTGTTTCGGCTTATAATGGGGGAATCTTTTCTAGATTATTTGTTTTGGCGGATTAAATTTGATTGTTAATTTTAGGATGGATTCCTTTGGGCTGTGGCCGTGGAATATATTTCTTGCCACGATTTATTATGGTTTGATAATTTGGGGAACCAAATTTATGTACATAGACGAACTTTGTTTTCTCGTCGTCAGTCAACAAATTTAGAGTCGCGCTCTTACCACCTTTTGTAATATCGTTCGTAACATGTACAGATGGATATTTTTCTGGGAGGCCAGACATGGGGTGGACACTCAATATAAAAAAACCAAACCCGTATTAAAGTTAAAGTTAAAGTTCGGGAAAGAACCACTACTGTTAGT
>CABEEJ010010080.1:0-15642 GCA_901482245.1 Timema douglasi
ACTGTAGTTCCTCCATTTCATCTCACAATCACCCTACCATTACACATTATCGTAAGTGCGTATAACCCGAACGGGTAGTAAGACGCAATAATAATAATAATAAACTATTTTAATCTGTATTATAGATTTAGTTACATTCCCTTATCTGGTCGACAAAGTTTCTTCGAACACTTCTTAACATAGTTCCATTAAAGAATGTCACCAATTATAGTGAACTTGAGCAGCCAGGGTGTGTTCCTTCACTAGGCACCCATGGTTCATTTAACCTTTAGTTCGTTTAATATAATCCATCAAAGAACATCACCTTTTTTACTAATTTATTTTCGAAATCAGCCTCAAGCTGCTGAATGGAGAGAAAGTTCAAACACAGACTTGAAACCTTTTGAATTTCAAAGTGACTATAACATTAGTTCGTAAACTAACTTAATGTAACAAACTTAAATAGCGTTTCTGTTAAGTTTCCAACTCTTAAAATTGCGTTATTTTATCTCAAAATTAAATGGTTTGAGTGTAAAGGAACATGCATTTCAGCAGTCAGATTTTTAATTGATTTGCTTTTAAATATATATTCGCTAATAGCTGTGAAATATAAATATTATGTAAATTACATAAGTGTCAAAATTTACCCTAACTCTACAAAACATCATGGCTTGGCTTAGTGATATGAAGTTGCTCGAGCTAATTTCTGAACATGCGGAAAATGTTATAATTGATCAGTTTAGCCGCAATAGCGGCATAAGAGTGGAAATTATTTTATTAAATTTATACACTTACAAGGTTTGTTATCACAACAATTTCAAAGTGCAAACTGAATTAATTTGCGTGAATACACCACGAATAGATTTAGGGAGAGAAATCATAGATAAAGAAGAAAATTCTATTAAGTGGAGAAGGAGGCAGAGGAAAAGGGCGCATTGGCGGTCTAAATTCACTGACAAGAGTATTGGACCTGTCGTGAGATAGAACACCTAATAAATAGTCCATAAAATTGGATTAAATTAAAATATATTCACATTTGTCTTAAAATTAATTTGTTTTGGTTAATTTTAGTGTAAAAAGAATGGGTTTTGGCTGCGAGTCCAGAACTTTTGTCATTTTCCCTTCCCTCTCAGCCCTAACTCCGTCTATGTTCAGCAAGTAGGCCGGGAAAGCTGAATAGCACGTGAGGGAGGAGGGGGAAGGGGTTTTCTCGGGGGGAAGAGCGGGGAAATAACGTGACGTAATAAAGAACTATCTTGGCTAATCTGCTTCGACACTGGTTTCTAGGTGTCTTTTTTACCAGGTCCAGACCGTAACACCTATAAATACAGATTAAGTAGTCAGCAACGGGAACGTCATCAACCCTGGTGGGTGCCTTCGAAGTACCAAATTCTCTACTCGGATAAAAGAGATGTGTAAAATGTGACCAGCAAAAGGCCCACCATAGAGTAATGTATCTGCACGAAACTCTAAAAACGCATGCTGATTGCATTTTGCAATTCCCCATAATCTAATATTGAAATATGCTTGTTCTCATGTTTCAGAAACCTTCGCAAAATGCCATAACCCACTACTAAAGCTTAGTCGACATCATGGTGTGTCCAATTGGTCAGTCGGTACATGATGGAATCTGTTCTAATGCTTTTATTCAGGGAAGATTGGAGCATGTCATATACAGCCTTCATCTTGCAGCAACGGGATCTTCTCTTTCTCAGGCCAGTGTAGTGAGTAGATCAGTTGACCAAGTGTGGGCTAGTGAGTCCAGGTGTGGATCCATGAGTTGCGTAAGTGAACCGGTGAATCTACGTGTGGGCTAGCGAGTCCAGGTGTGGGCTAGTGAGTCCAGATGTGGACTAGCGAGTCCAGGTGTGGGCTAGCGAGTCCAAGTGTGGACTAGCAAGTCCAGGTGTGGACAAGCGAGTCCAGGTGTGGGATTGTGACTATAGGTGTCAACCGGTGAATCTACTTGTGGGCTAGCGAGTCCAGATGTGGACTATAGAGTCTAGGTGTGGGCTAACGAGTCTAGCTGTGGACTAGAGAATCTAGGTGTGGGCTAGCGAGTCCAGGTGTGGGCTAGCGATTCCAGGTGTGGACTAGCGAGTCCAGGTGTGGAAAAGCAATTCCCGGTGTGGGCTAGCGAGTCCAGGTGTGGGCTAGTGAGTCCAGGTGTGGACTAGCGAGTCCAGGTGTGGAAAAGCAATTCCAGGTGTGGGCTAGCGAGTCCAGGTGTGGGCTAGTGACTATAAGGGTTGGTTAGCGAGTCGTGGCTTAAATCAATGAGTAACGTATGTAGACTGGTGAGTCTAAAGGTGTGGGCTTGTCAGTCCAGGTGTTGACTAGTGAGTCCAGGTATGGACTAGTTAGTACAGGTGTGGGCTAGTTACTCCAGGTATGGACTGGCGAGTCCTGGCTTAAATCAATGAGTAACGTATGTGAACTGGTGAGTCTAAATGTGTGAGCTAGTTAGTACAGGTGTTGACTATAGAGTCCAGGTGTGGGCTAGCGAATCCAGATGTGTACTAGCAAGTTATGGTTTGGTCTAGGGAGTCCATATGTGGACTAGAGTCCAGGTGTGGACTGGCGAGTCCAGCCATAGATTAGTGAAAGGGCGTATGTGAACCGGTGTGTCCGGGGAGCCCAGTCAGGCTGATTTAGATCTATAGAAATGTCCGAGAAATTTTACTCGTCAGTGTGAGTTGTGCTATTGTGTTATTATCCCGGTGACCATTAGCTGAGGGACGTGTGTGACGTGGAATGTTTTCTTCTAGGCCTACGTTACTAAAAACTTTGTGAGCGTTGATAAAATAGAACATTATTGATGTATCTTTTAAATCAGTGATTAATTACCTGCTTTGTTGGCCACATTGCCTAAGGCGTCACTCTTGTGCTAGACTTGAATACCAATGACAAATATATTGAGGTTCAAATCCCGATCGGTTATAGTGAGGGTTGTTATTCCAAAATGGTTTTACACACGAGTGTGGGTACATTTTCACTAAATTCAAACTCCTTCGCCATAACTCATTAACGTAAATAGTACATATGTGTATATCCTGAATAGGTAATAAGACATGGTGATAATTAAAATAATAAATAATTATTTTGTGTTTTTATTTATCTATTAGTTTATTAAGCATTTCTAGTGAACCTAAATGTGTATAATTTACTCATATAGCTAGTTATCGTCTTTACAATTCCAAATTGACTGTTGAACTATAATTCTGTGTTATGTTATTAGTTGTATGTTGTTGTTTGTTTTTTTACTAATCAAAACCTTGACTATTTCGCATGTGTGTTCAATTATATTTGAGTGATAGTGCAGTGCAATATACTAAAAATAGCTCGTGTTTCACATGAGGAGGTGAAATGGCTGCAACCTCTAGTCGTGCTACAATACTAACACGCATATAAGTCACTTAGGAAAACGCAGTGGCAATGTTTGAAATGTTTTAATCATCAGAACCGGTTATAAACCTCTCAGTAAGCTCAGTCTATGAGATATTTCATTGAACTCTTTTTGTTTAAATAAAAGGCTAAATTTTTTTCTATTTAAAATCATATTAAGACTAAAATTAATCTAGAAATTTTTTGTGAAACTCTTCTAAAATAATTATATTTTACAAATACGCCTTAAAATATAAAATCAGAAAGATAGTTATTGTTTGAAAAATTAATTTATGTAATTAGTGGAAGGTTAAATTATTGTTATCAGTCTAAATACAGTATATTGCCACGATAAAGTTCCTGAAATTTTAAATCAATTTTGAAAAAGGGAATTCAAGTAAGGTGATCCAAAATATGAATTTTGAAGTATTCAAGCCAAACTTATCGAGAATACAATCAATAATTTGGATGAATTTATTATATAGTCTACTTTATTTTCAAAAGATAAATATCATCTATAGAAATATGCCTACAATGATATAAAAAAATAATACAATACAAGTTATTACAGAATTGCATGTATGGTTTTATCATATTGAGCTTAGCAAAATTTCACCTAAATTTACCAAGCTACCCCTTGATATAACGGGATTTAAAACACCATGATTTTTTTTTTTATAGTTTTATTAACAAAAACATTTTATCTTAAATTAAAAAAATATTAATTCGGTATGAATAATTAGTTAATTTTCTACTCAAATAGTATTTTCTAATCTCAACAAATCTCAAACATTATTTAAGATTCATGAATATAGTAGGCCTATTACGTGACAAGAAATTTTTTAGCTCCGAGAAAAATTCCTTTTAAAATTCTGTGATACTCATGACATGTTAATTAGTTGTTGATAACACAACACCTAGAAAATAATTTATTGGAACAAGGAGATTCACGTTACCTAATACCTGTTCATCAAGCATTAGATTATACTTTCAGTGGTGCAATAGAGTAGGAAAGGATTTACACTATATGGTACATAATACATCTACTAAGATAAGAAGATGATTAAAACTTCGTGGACTGGATACGACTATCTCAAAATCTGGATAAGGTGTAATTAGTTAGACTGGATAGAGCTAGCTCAGGATAGGGATAAAGTGTAATGAGGTGGACTGGATGTAACTAGCTCAAGTGGTGTAGTGAAGAAGACTGGATATAACAAGCTCAAGATAGGAATATTGTGTCATGAGGGGGACTGAATAGAACTAGCTCAATATAGTGTTAGGGTGTAATAAGTTGGACTGGATATAACTATCTCAAGATAGGGATAAAGTGTAATAAGGTGGACTGGATATAGCTAGCTCAAGATATGGATATGGTGGCGTAATGAGGTAGAATAAAAAGATCTAGCTCAAGATAGAGGTATAAGGTATAATGAGGTGGATTGGATATAACTAGCACAAGATAAGTATAGGTGGGTTGCTTTCATAACTGTGCAAATCAACTATCGAGTTTATAAACCTATAGCCTAAGTAAATAATAAAATTATTTGTAATGTATCAACAGAAGGAATATTGTCTTTATTTTAGTCGAAAAATAAATTTTGGCATAAAAATGGCAAAAATATATACTTATTTCACATTTCAACTTAAAAATATAAAACGTTACTTAAAATAACTTAACCCGTTTTAGTTTTGTAAGACTGTCTAATCTAAGTTTTCACTGAGCCTAAATATTTTGCTGATGCTTTTAAATACATCAAACAAAACATTATTACACAATAATGACTGAATTTTTTTTATCTAACAGTCAAATCACCTGTTTGTATTGTGAATTAAATCCAATGCTTTCTACTATTTAAATATATGAGTGTAATTTTAATGTATTCAGATAAAAAACAACACATATAACATAAACACATGTTGATATAAAACTCTTTTTTTGCACATATTTTTCCTTTCTGCAATGCATCACTTTGATGTTTGATGTTTGGAACGCATGTTCTGCAGTCTGATTGGCCGGTTTGAATGGAATTGGAGTTCAGAAACATGAAATAGTTCCCTTCCGCCTCCATAACCGTCCCACAAAAAAAAATCCATATAAAGATAGGATACAGATATATTTTTAGGAGGGGGAAAGAGGAATGGGTGTTCTCTATATTGATATAGCTACTACTACCTCAAATGGTTTTAGTAGAAATTACAAGAGAATATATAACCATTGCCATACCTTTTTTAACATTTGATTTTTCAAATAGAGCTCATTTTATGTTTACAAAAAAAAATATTTTTTGAAATTTTAGACATAATACTGTCAATTGAAAAATGTAACCTATTGTGAGCGAAAAAATAAATATTAAAATTTTAATGAGCATAATTGAATTATTTTTTAGTGTGTTTGTATATAATATTTTTAATATTCATGTATGAAAAAAAAGGTTATCAAGAACAGATATAGTTATGGAAAGAAGAGATGGTTAATTTGTTTTGTTTTGTAACAAAGAAATTAACATTTTTGCAATGTGAATATAATATTATAGTTTAAGTTGGTTTATTTTCTTACGTTCAATGCCAAGGCTATTGACGGATTATTCTAAGAAGTAAGTTATATATAATTTTAGCTAAATTTGGAATATAGAAAAACCTTTCAAGCTAATTGAGGTATGTTTGAATGACTCACGTAGCAGGGTAAGGTTTGGGTGTCACTTATCAGATACTTTCGAGCTACATTATGGGTTGAAACAAGGAGATGCACTTTACCCATTAATTTTTTTATTTAACCTTAGGATATGCTATTAGGGTAGTGCAAGAAAGTAGGTAAGGGTTGACATTAAACGGTACAACGCAGGTATTAGGATTTTAAGATGATCTAGTTTTGTTTAACAATAGTAAGGTAGGTGTGACAAGACTCGTCAGAGGAATAGAATAAGTATAATGAGAATACAGAGGGTGGTCTGCTCATTTTATCCCTTTTCCCCCCTCTATTTTGTGCATCAGCACTCAAGTGTGTTAGTGCTTATAATGCTAGGATGCAACAAGTTAAGAAGCATCCCGCTTAGCAAAATATATTTGAACTCACAAAGTAGGCAATGTCGTTAGCTACTTGATTTTGGTGAGATCTATAGAGTTTGTCTTGATATTAATCCAAGATATATATCTTTCATTTCTCTTAAATAAGGCCTCCAGTACACTAGTTTCATAGATGTTTCTACTGTAACATTTAACAGTTTTTTTTAGCAAAACGTTTTACTACCTACTTGGTTTATACACTTATAAGCTAATTACGTTAATAGTTTTAGGGATTATGAAGGTTTAGTTTTAGAGGCAGTGTACCCGTATTTACGTTGAGGGAGAGTGGAAGACCTCAGTACACCCGACCGAGATTCGAACCTTGATCACCCTGTCATCGGCAGTCTAGTCTAGATTAGCGCTTTATAGCCCGTGGACACAGAAGCGGGTATATGACAGTTCACACGTGGTTTGCGGGCCGCGAGCTTATCAATCTCGGATCTAGAGCATGGCCTAGGTATCAATTGAATCACCTTTTCCAGAACTGTCCGCGATTCATTGGAACTGACATATACATAGCTAACATGTCATGTAGCATTGTGTCCCCCCCCCCTCCTTCCCCCCTGCTGTTTGTCTGTTTGCGAAAGTGGTGCTGTCAGTGGTAAAATCTATCAATAAGTCTTTCGTGACATCGGCCATGTTGGTAGCAATTGTTTTGGATTTTTTTTTTATGTTGTCGAGGATTGTATACAAGCTTCTAAATATATTATAAACCTTATTTCAAGAGGTGGTCGAAAGATTATTAAATAAACTCGTACTTGATTCGGTGGCCGAATTGTCAAAACAAGTGGTATGCAACTTGGGGCACGTATACCCCCGGGGCCACGCGAATTCAATTTAGAACGTAGAGTTTAAAAAAATAAACTAAAATATATTATTTCATGATAAACACTGAATAATCAGGGCTAGATTTAGGGCTAGCCTCAAGAGAATTGGACGTAAGGTCCATTATTTATTATAAATTTATATTATATAATATGTTTAATTTGTATTATATAATATGTTTAATTTGTATTATATATCAACAAATTTGGGGGTACAAAGTTGAAGAGATATAAAATCTGTAGGTAGGCGAACAAAAAAAAGTTGAATACCGTTTGTCTAAGGAATCACTCTCCAAGAGACTGGACTACTGATGATGGTGAGATTGGGGTTCAATTCCCTGTTGATTGTAATGAGGGTGATGTTCCCTAGATGATTTACCACTCCATCTCGACGCAAATTTGGAAACATTTTTTAAAATTCAACCTTCCTCATACCCAACACATTATCGTAAGGTGTATTGTACATGTGCGTATAGCCCCGTCAGATAATAGGACACAATGATTTTTAAAAAACTCGTTAGTTCACACCATGTGTCACGTGGTTTAAGGCGTTAGGCTCAAAATATAATAGTCTAATTTAAATCAGAAGGAACTCTTTCTATATTTAAAAAAGTTATTAAATCATTTACATATATTCATAAGTCAAATGGTTTGATTTTAATAATACTTAGCACCGCGTCCTATTACCCGTTCGGGTTGTACGCTTAAGTACTAATTTTGCTAATGGGTTAGGAATTTGGAAGGTTGAATATACAGGAAGTGAACGCGCATTTGAGTGGAAGAAGAGTGGACAGCAATTTGGAAGCCTCCCCTTCCCCTACCCCAATTCACCCGAGTGAGATTCATACCTCAATATCCCCGTCATCAGCAGTCTATTTCGGTGACCTGGTGGTCAAGGGGTAAGGTGTCAGACTTCTGTGCTGGTGGCCGGGGTTCAATCTTCGGTCCCGGCACAGATTTATCTGATTACCAAACCCCTCCTTCACCTCTGACAAGACATGTGGGGAATGCTAGGCCTCCACCGTGGTTCGGATCCCACGTTAAACTGTAGGTCCTTCATTTCATCTCACAATCACCCTACCATTACACATTAGCGTAAGTGCGTATAACCCGAACGGGTAGTAAGACGCGGTGCTAATAATAATAATAATAATAATAGCAGTCTCTTTCGACATGAAACTAGCGCGTTAGCCAACTACACTTCTGAGATGGGTGTTTGAACTGAAACCATCAATTTTAAAGATAATATTATATTAATGCCTATAAAATAATACTAATAAGAAAGTAAAATGTTTTCTATGTTGAACCCACTAAAAAAGTTATATTTTATAAAAAAAGTTCCCTTCTACCAGAATTCTATTATATTCCTCGTTGTCAGCTTAGAAATAGTCTCATGTGCGGGTTGCTTTCCTCTTCTCACGCAGGGGTTGGATACCTTAATAATAATCTTGCTAACATAAATTCTACACAGTAGCTTTGTGTGTGTGTTTGGGGATTAAAGGGATTTCATTAGAATTTTGTAGTGTCTCGTATTTCTCCATGTCTATGGGGAGAAAGGAGTAGGGGGGGGGAGGGTAGACAGTTATTATTCTGGAGGTATCATAACAAGTTTACATACTGATTGTTTCATTTTTCACTCTTTGTTTACCATTTTCACCTTTTCCTTTTACTTTATCGTTACCTTACAGGTAACTATTTAAAATACTAAATATCAAATCATTTCAAAATTGTAGTATTATTAAAAATAATATATTAATACATGTTTGTGAGCTTTGGTTGTACATAGATAATACTTATATTTTAACGTAATAATTATATAATTCCATAGATTATGTAAATAAGCCCTCCAAAAAGTTGATGCTCTTTTTCCTTTAACCTCTCAATGGAAATGTTTGTACAGTAATGATCTATCTCTATCATTTTAAACTCAATAGTCAATATTTACCTATTTTATTGGTCAAAATTTATAAATGAGTAATTCAATAGCAATGCGAATACCTTTAGTTGTGTAACCCCTAGTAAAATTTCGAAAATTTTAACCGGAAGTATAAATTTTAATACGAAGTGTTGACCCTTGTGAACCCAATATTGATCATTTTTATTGGTCCAAATATACAAATGAGGACTTTAATTCCTTAAAAATGAGATTATAAAAATTAAAACTGAGGCTCAAAAGATGTTTTACCTAAATATATCGAAATTTATGCTCGGTTTTGCTAATATATATTATTTCGTTTCACATATATTTCGAGTTTTGAGTAAATATCTCCATTTTTAAACAACGGAGTGAGAATTTCCTGTGGAGTTCCGTACAGCTTATATTGTTGGTCATAGCATCAAGAGTGCTCATTATTAACTTTGAAATTTCTAAAAGTTAAACGCTATACAGCCTATTCAAGTAACACACCAATAAATGGACAGAAATCTAAGTTTTTATAAAATTCAAACGTTGGTTCCATATGTCCCCACTAGAAATCACTAGTATGATAGCTTGACTGGCGTGAGAAAGTTGGGATAGGGGAAGGGTTTCGTAAATATATTAATAAAATGTACCTTGATTTTCTAATAAAACTAAACTTGTTATTATAACATGAATAATTAAAGTAATTCATAAACTTAAATATTTAGAAAAGGCTAAATTCAATTATAAGGTTTAATACCTTAAGCTTTAAATTGAGTTGACTTACATGTATTTTTACTTCTAAATGCAAGATTTATTATTAGTAGATTGGATCAGCTTTAGTGGCCGCATGGTCTAAGGTGCTAATCTCGCCATATACTAGACTGCCTAAGATGGGGGGATCAGGGTTCAATCCCGGTCGGGTATACTGATAGTGGTTATCCTAAACGATTTTTCACTCTCCCTCCACGCAAATGGGGGTACACTACATCTTAATTCAACCTTACTCATCCCTAGCACATTAGTGTAATTAGTACATCCCGAATGTATAGTAAGCGTGGTGCTAATATAATTATGATTAAGTTCCTAAACAGAAATGTGAATAGTTCTAGAAACTAAACTATTATCCATCATACATTTAATTTTGAGGCAGAAATAACTTACTACTTTGGGAATCAGCACTACTAAACTTTTAAATTCAAACTATTGCCTAGATTATCTTAATTTACTCAATTACTATACGTTAAGTAATTAGTTTATCCATGTTACAATATTTTTGTAACAATTTAACTTCATTAATAATATATCATGATTGCTAGTAAAAAAAAAAAAAGAAGAAGCAACTCCACTGACCTTCCTTTAGGGTCAAATTTTGGTTTGGAAGGAGGAAGAAAGAGAAAAAGATTAATTTTACTAGGGCTGAAAAGAACTCGTGATGCTGTTGGAGATTTTCTTTATTAGTTAAGAATTATCAAAATGTATTGTATAAGCTGGCCACATATGTCTACATACAGGCAGGGCAGAAGTCTGGCTGGACTCATTTAATAACACTATTACTTTATTATTTTAACTATTAAATGCTTCAAATTAAACTTAAAATAACAACAATATATTGACAATTTTCTACATATCCTTGAATATCCATCGTCTAAAAATAATGTCCTTAAGATGGGACTGTGGCGGAAGATGAAGCTATTCAACCAGACGAAATGCGCAAAGTCATGTCAAGTTTTGAGGGGTGCATACAACAATGTGTTGCATATAATGGTGGACATATTAAGAACGTTGTTTAAAATATATATATATATATATCAAGGGCATGTAGAGAATTTTTAATATTTTGTTGTAAGTTTAAGTCTAATTTAGAGAATTTATATGTTAAAGTGGTAAAAAAAAAAGGGGGGGTGTTATTAAATGATTCAACACTTCCTGCTCACCATGTATGTATAGTACATTCAACGCCTTTGATTGCTAGAGAAATATATATTATTTTTTCTGTGCATTTTCAACTCCGTATTTCACAAGGTTATATTTAACCTGGAATATAATGATTTTATACAAGAGTAAAATAATCTCAATCTCATTTTCATAGAAAAAAAAATACATGCACCATTTCTATCATAATTTTAAACAGTGTTTGAATACAAACATTAATCAAAATAGTTTGTATAATTTTGATTAAATCAATGTTTACCCTTTTTATCCTTAAATAAGTTACCATTAATATTTTAGGTTGGATAAAAAAAATTCCAAAAATCTCTTATTAAAACCCTAGATACCAAGTTTAAGCCTGCTAAGTATAATGGTTTCGACTAGTCCCAGCAACAGAGAGACAAACAAGACGGCTTTACAAGAACCACTTATTTTCCTGTTCATGGGGTCAAGAAATTCATCATGATCTTGATTATTTTTTTTCTACAGATACAATATTTATTATCGTCGAGGGGTCATTAATAAGTAAAAAGTCGTTCTTAAAAGCTTGTACGTCCCTCTCTGAGCCTATATGAGTCTGGGGTTTGAGGAGAAACCGATTTGTGGATTATGTTTAATCAATTACTTTATCATTAAAATCACAGGTCTATAATTATGTTGGATTTATGATGATAAAATGACACACAATCACACAGTATTTTAACATAGCCGTAGGTGACCTATCAGTCTAGGAGTAAGGTGTCAAGACTTCTGTGCTGGGTTTCCGGGGTTCAATCCCCGGTCCTGGCACAGATTTATCTGATTACCAAACCCTTCTTTCACCTCTGACAAGACATCTTGTGAATGTGGGGAATGCCAGGCCTCACATCGTGGTTCGGATCCTACGTTAAACTGTAGCGCCTCCATTTCATCTCACAATCGCCCTACCATTACACATTAACGTAAGTGCGTATAACCCGAACGGGTAGTAAGACGCGATCCTAATAATAATAATAATAATAATAATAATAATATAGTCGGAACAAAAGTTATCAATACTCAGCATCTTTAAAATGTAGATGTTACCTTGCTATGGACCTTACCTACAAGGGTGTTGTATGCGAAAGTGAAAGAGCGCTTTTCCTTGGACATAGTATAACAAGAAAACATCTATAATCTTACAGTTTCATTGGATTACACAATATTTCATCTTCTTTTGAAACGAGAGCAAAACAAACAACCGCGCCTGAACAGTTAACTAGGAGTGACATGTTGTGCACATTTTACTAGAAAGAGGGGCTGAAACCTGTTAACAAAAGCTAAGATGTTATAGACTGCCGGTTAAAGAGACTTGACAACAATATTCTAAAATATATAAGGAAATAAAAATACTACCCAGGCTTTAAAAATCTTCAGAGAAAATCTTGACACACAAGTTCAATTTTATAAGTTGGTCCATTAACTAGAAATATCTTAAGGGCGGGAACTTTTGATTTGGGATAGTATAAAAAAAAGAAAAATATACATCTATACGGTACTCATACCTCAAGATAAACTCGTAAATTTACTGCTGCCTTAAAAATTAAGGATAGTTAATTGCCGACTGATTTTTTAAAATCAAAATTACATTTGCCTTGATGATTCAAAGTGTGTATTTGGGGGATCTTTCAAATAAAATACTAAACTGTAAAAAAAAATTTCGTAGAAACATTAATTTTGTGTTATTTAATGATAGATTTAAAAAAAAAATTGAAATGTTTGTAAATTTACAAACTTTGCTCGATATGTTTCCGGTGATTTATTATTTACAGTACCAATGTCACCATAGTTTTTTTTTTTCAGAGAAAATCTAATTTAATGGTATTTTACTAAATAATGAGAAAGTATGTGAGGTTTCATCGTGACTCACCAATAAGAGGAAGGCGCCCAGAGCCAGACAGAAGACCAAAGGACCGGCCAAGTCTGTGTCCTGCAAGATGCTGGCATCGGTCACGCGGAACGGATTCAGCACCGCCAAAGTCTGAAACAGACATTACAACCATTTTTTACTTCGTGGGGACACTAGAGCAGTGTTTTTCAGACTTTTTACCAGGTTGCCATCCTTTTATATACCCTATAAGGGGTGTAATATTTCTGTAATATAGGGTGGGACAGTTTTGTCCCATCGTCCGACGCAGCCAATAATCACATTTAAAATAAAATAANATTTTACTAAATAATGAGAAAGTATGTGAGGTTTCATCGTGACTCACCAATAAGAGGAAGGCGCCCAGAGCCAGACAGAAGACCAAAGGACCGGCCAAGTCTGTGTCCTGCAAGATGCTGGCATCGGTCACGCGGAACGGATTCAGCACCGCCAAAGTCTGAAACAGACATTACAACCATTTTTTACTTCGTGGGGACACTAGAGCAGTGTTTTTCAGACTTTTTACCAGGTTGCCATCCTTTTATATACCCTATAAGGGGTGTAATATTTCTGTAATATAGGGTGGGACAGTTTTGTCCCATCGTCCGACGCAGCCAATAATCACATTTAAAATAAAATAAATGTACTGACTTCCAAACTGCCTGAATAGCTTAACTATTCTAAAATTCAAATGAATAATTAAAAATAATATAATAAAATAAAGATAATTCCCGAATTTAAACATAATATGCTAATAAAATATAAAAACTGTAGTCTCATACTTACTCTTTGAAACAACATAGGGTTTACAAGATGGGACAGTACAATAAATTTAGAGCTCAGTTTTAGGTTAATGTCCCTGGATTTTTTTTATCACAACACTTTCACACAATCCAACTTCCCAAATTCCATTACATTTTTATCCTTGTTATAAACTATCAAAACTACAATAGTATAATCTTGTGGCATACACCTAGAATTAAATCTGGACTAACAGACCTACCTCAAAATAATAAACTGCTGTAATTCATGATGGAAAACATATAGAATCAATTATTATAGTATATTGTTATAAGCTATGCATTATATTACGTTTAAAAAGGCAAGTTGAGCAATTTGGTTACTATATTAACTCTGACCTGTATACAACACTATTTGTGGCGGGCAGATGAGGTAAAGTGCTTAAGAACTTTACCTTCCCCACATGAATATTCATACTTTTTTATTATTAATAGCATCACGTCTTACTACCCATTTGGATTGTATGCCTATGTACTAATTACGCTAATGGGTTAAAGATGAGGTAAGTAGAGGAAGTAGACCCACAATTACGTGGATAGAGAGAAAGAGAAAGAGAGAGAGTAGGAAACCATTAAGGAAAAACCACACTCATTGCACCCGATCGAGATCGAACCCTCCCCACCCCCTATCCTATGAAGTTTAGTCTCTTTTTTTCGATACAAGCGCGCTAGACCCCACGGTAAACGCATACTTTTATTATTATTATTGTTATCAAAGGAGATCTCTTATCATTAATTTACTCAGTACATGTTCTAAAATTACATTATTCTTCTTACTGTTTTTTTTATGATTTTAATGTACCATTATTTAGTTACCTTTATAGAGATGAAAATTTTCTTCAGTGGCGGCTTGTGGTTTGGGGGGTTATAAGGTGAAACTTTGAGACTATTATACTTCAAAATATAGTGTGTTAGGAGACGAGTGTGTTAAAAGAAGTGGGAGGGGAATTGAGGGTGGGTGGGGGTAGATAGGAAGCACAGAGTATAGAGGGGGAGACCAATGTCGGGTCAACCTTAAAATTAATTTAGTTAACTTATCGATGACCAAAATTTGGAGTATGATTTAGGAATATGATGGGTCTACAAAGGCTCTCATTCATTTGTTTCTTTACTTCTTTTTTATCACCATGTTTTACTACCCGTTCAGCTTATACGCTTATGTACTAATTACGCCAATGTGTTAGGGATAAGTAAGGTTGAATTTAAAGGAATTGCACACGCATTTGCGTGGAGTGAGAGTGTAAAACCATTTAGGAAAACCATCCTCAAGATACCCTACTGGGATCGGACTCTGATTTCCCTGTCATCGGCAATTTAGTCTATTGCGAGAGTTGCGCGTTAGACCTTGCGGCCACCGAAGCGGGTATTTATTTACTACTACTACTACTACTACTACTACTACTATCACTACCACTAGTTACTATTACTGTTATTATTATTATCCATTTAATTAGTTGAAATTAATTTACAGAAATAATAATTGGAAAATTTTCCGGTAAAAATATAGGGGAAATTTTCCTTCTGGTATCTCTAGTTACCTATGATAGTTTTTTTTATATTCTTATGCTGCTATACTTCTATTTCATACTTGTGTATTATTCACTGATGGCCTGTTATGTAACTTTATTTAGCACCATATCTTACTACCTGTTCAGGTTATAGGCCTATGGTTGGTGACCTGGTGGTCTAGGGGTTAGGTGTCAGACTTCTGTGCTGGCGGCCGGGGTTCAATCCTCGGTCACGACAAAGATTTATCTGATTACCAAACCCTTCTTTCACCTCTGAAAAGACATCTTGTGAATGTGGGGAATGCCAGGCCTTCACCGTGGTTCGGATTCCACGTTAAACTGTAGGTCCTTCATTTCATCTCAC